>JAMKQA010014394.1:0-31997 GCA_024699735.1 Posidonia australis
GGGGCGCGTACTGGGTGACTTAGATGTTACTCACGCGTGCTGTGTGTGTTTCAGGTGCAGACCGTGTGCAGCCAGTTTCCGGTGCAGGAATCGGAGTTTCTAGCCGCGCATCGTGATCCTAGAGGTGAGCCTGGTTACAGTCTTTTTAGTCTGTAATTTGTATAATTATGCTTGTAATGCTATTGTTTAGTAGCGTGCCCGGGTTCGGGGCGTTACAATAACAATACAAATTTCCATTACTCTCATATCTAGTTGTTAATTAAAAAACAATCAATGATGGTTATTACTATTACAAAACCGTAATACTAAAATGAAACACTAACACAATAACACAATTCTTTCGTAATAAAACTGTTGCATGACAAATTTCCATTACTATCACATCTAGTTAGTTTAAAAAATAAATCAATAACGGTTCTTAATATTTCAAAACCGTGATACAAAACTGACATACCATCATGGTAATACTGTTCCATGTCATAGTAATACTATAACATGACAAATTTGCATTATGTCCTCAATGAGATAGTTGAAAATGGCAATCAATTAACATTTCTTACTGTTTAGTAACAATGACACAAAACTTAAAAGGAATCATCTAATACAGTAATACTATTATATGACATATTCTAGGTTTGTAGTTGAATTGTACACATATATCATATACTTCAAACATAATAAAACTAAAAGGAATCATACCAACTATTCAGACTGTATAACTGAAACATATTGGACGCCATGAACAAGAGCTTCCTTCAATTGTTCTTGAAAATAATGGAAAATTCTTGTTGTGTACAAAGTGCATGCATGCTTCTCAATCTTCAAATTACATATCATTCTTTGATTATAATGCTTGGTGGTACAATGAAAACAAAAAATTAAAAAATACGAAAACATCAATCCATTAGCATTAAGCCCAATTCTATAAAATTTTAAAAAAAAATCTTACCTATCAACATTGTGATTCTCCTTCTCACTCTGAGATCTCAATGCATCTTCATATCGTGTTAGAAATTCAAACAATGTATTGTATTGAGTAACACAGCTCCTAAAAAAAACATTCATAGATTCACTCCTTTGTGTTATCTTTATCCTAGCATAAAAAAAAAATCAATCAATAATAGCAGCACTGTAACATCTGGGCCTAATTATCTATTTTTTCTGCAAACCATGTAATTAATTGTAATATTTGAATATGGTTAAATAATAGATAGTTTGATATATTATGGTTGTTGTGTGTGTCTCTTTCTCTGTGTGGTTGGATTTGTTGTTCCCTCTGGTTGTGTGGTTTGTGGGGTTGTGCTCGGATGTGTGGGACCCAAATTTGACCTTAGTCAAGAAGGATACAGTGCCCCCACTCATAAGCCTTTCTTCCCCACCTCTCTTCTTCCTTTTTCCCTGCTCACCCGTGTCTCGATAGGGGACTCATGCTCATTCTGTCCGCTCCACAGGCAGCCATGGCAAAGGGCGTCTATGGGATTCGAGGATGGCAGCAAGTGGGGTGGAGGAGATAAAGAGGGAGGGAATGGTGCGGAGGAGAAGGCGCAAGGAAGAGGAGAAGAGGAACCAGCAGAGAGAGAGAGAGATGAGGTGGCTGTGCCAAGGGGAGAGGAAGCCCTGTGCGTGCGATTTGTCAGGGAGGAAGCTCGCTGGGGTGCCAAGCCAGGGACACAGCCCCTCTCTTCCTCTATTTCTTTGTTTTAGGAAAAATAGGTTAAAATGCTTAAAAATGAAGAATGATGCATGTAAAAATCATGAAAAATGTGGAACTCGCTTAAATGAGTAGAGATGCATGCCTAGGATTAATTTGTACTATGGTTGTGAATTGTTTTTGGGATTTTACGAGTTATATGCCATGATATGTGTTTTGTGCTCTTGATGGTTTTGATTTTATTTCAAGAGCTATGACGAATGAATTCCAATGATTTTTGTCTCAAATGGTAGGAGACTTAGAGCCCTACATTTGGTGATTTTAGTGTTAATTATGGTGGGTCAAAAATGGGTCCATCAGAGGTCCCAATTCTAGCGAATGGATGGCTAGGGCTTAGGGGATGTCTTCTAGAAAGGGACATTTCGGTATGCCGATTTGAGTTCGACATACAATTTTACTGTCAGTATTCGACCAGAATCCTAGTTTCAGTCGACCAAAATGTGTCGATCCTCCGTTTCAAAGGATTTTGGTCGACCGAAGTAGGGATTTTCAGACGACCGAATCCCAAGTTCCGATTGACTATTCTAGGCACTTGATGCCTGGTTCGGTCTACTATTTTGGTTCGGTCTGCCGAACCAGACCCCTAGCCCATACGCTTAAATGTGTTTGTTAATGTTAATCTCATGGATTTAAATGATGGATTGACATGTATTAATGATGTTTCCCATGTAGTAGGCATGGAGGAATTTGAAATTTAATTAAATGAATTTAAATGATGGTTTTACGTGATTTTAGGCATGAGACCCATTAAGAGTTGAGATGCATTATTGATAACATGAGGTAAATATGGAAATGTTTCCAAGATTAATGGGATTTTTATGAGAAAGACCCTAATGTTATGAAAGTGAATTGTGTGTTGTTCCGGATCCACGTAATGATAGGGTAATACTGGCAGAAACTGTGGACCCCAATGAGACTGGTTAGCCCATGCGTAATTGCCGAGGTTCCAAATCCACAAAGTTGTGTGGTTGTCGAGGTTTGGGGGCGGTTGAAAGAGACCAAGTTACTCCCACTTAAAACTATGTCAATTGGACCTGGGGATGAGAGAACTGGGTGTTGAGAAACTTTTGGGGTGCCAAGAGAGACGTATTTCCATGCGTGTGAAATAAATGAGATTGAGGCCTGTTAGTTGGGTGGTTGTCCTCCCACACGGAGAAGAGTACCGCAACAGTGCAAGTTAGTGAGGTTGGTGCCTTACCTTTTGCTTATGACCTGATCACCTCTGATCAAGGTGACACTAGTGATTTGTAATTAACGTGTGTGTTGTAATTTTGGGCTAGAAATGGTTTGTGTTTGGTTTATGGATTTAGCCAGCTTCTAGCCAAGATGAGTTATGGTTTTGAACCAGTTGTCAGCCTAGTGTCAATTTATTGTTTTAGGCCATGTGTGGCTTTACTGCTTTGCACTAGGTTAGGTCGAGAATGTGGTTTCTCGAGATACATAAAAGATTTTACAATGCACTGATTTATAAAAGAGAAAATGTTTGAGAAAGACATGGTCTTAGAAAAGAGATTGCCAAGGATTTTTGGTTTTGGAATGAATTCCAAGTTTCTATGAACCGATTTTGAGTAATTACTGAAGAACCTAGTTTAGTTTTATTTAGTCGAGATATACAGTTTTCTCGAGGTATTTGGTGGTCTGCTGTGGTTTTTCGTGTGGTCGCATACTAGGTGACATAGATGTCACTCACGCATGTTTGTTGTTTGTGTTTTTGACTTTTCAAGTGGGTAGTTGTTAGAGTACAGTTTGGGTTCCGGTGCTCGAGTTTCCAGAGCCACTAGCCACACGCTGATCTTGGGCAATTGTTTGACCCTTCCTAGTTATTTTAATCATTTAATTATTGTAATTGGACTATGATACTATTTAGGTAACGTAGCCAGGTTTGGGACGTTACAGGCACTCATTAATGTCTCAACTTAAAAATATCTCTTAATCATTGGTTATCTTCAATATTATTGGCAATAATCCATCTCATCCATCGATCTTCAAATTCACTAGCACAATGGCAATTCCATATTAAATCATGGAATTCGTTCTTAACTTCTTTCTTATTTGCCAAAGCACCTAGCTTCACAAGCAACTTAGAAAGTGTGTGCCAACAACAAAGACGATGTACTGTGTTAGAAAATGATACTTTCATTGCTGCCTTCATGTCTTAATCCTGATCAGTTATAATGACAGGGGGTTCTTACCTATACAATTACATATTGAAAATATATACATAATTGTTACACCTCTCTGAATTGTATAATGGAAATTACTTCAAATCAAAATTCAAATGGTAAAACTATTTGTGAATACTGTATTGTTACATAATAATGTGATATTGTTTGTATTAACGTGAAAGAATAGTGCTATCACTATCACTATTTCATTTCATATGATCTATTAATATTGTTTCAATTTCATTATATTTGATAAACAAACGTAATTATAGATTGAATATACTACTTTTAAAAACAGCAAACATGAAAGACTACATATCCATGCATTTTTTGAATTCCTCAAATAATCTTATGAACGACTCTTTCGATTCATTAATCAAGAAAGTAGATGCAAAAATAATAATATGTCGGTGATGATTAATCCCACAGAAAGCAGCAAATATCATAAGATACTGATTTGTTTTGAAAGTAGTATCAAAAGTCACAACATCCCCAAATAACTCATAATCTTGTATTAATATTGCATCTATCCAAATACAGTGAGTTAATATCTTCTCTTCATCTACCGTGTAGGAATAAAAGAATTTCTGATCTTTACTGTTCTTCCTTTGAAAATACTCCATGAGCAAATCAACATCATAATCTTTATTGTTTTCTCTTTTATTATGTTTCAACTTGTTAATATCATGCCTCGTACAGTCTAATTTATCAAACCCTCCACACTACACTGTAACAAGTCTACCAATTTATAATGGTATAAAACCAATTAACTCCATAACCTCAATAAAGTTCCGCATTGTAATTAGAATTGACCTATTAACCTTCAAGTAATCCTTCTTGCTTGGTGATGAGACTTCATGGTTATGTACTCTATTGAATTGAATTATCATCCATGTATTAGTCATGAAATCATGTTTAACTGTCATAGATGCCTTACAACCACATCTAAATGATCCACTTCAACGTTTCCGTTGAATTGAAGAACAACCATCATCGTCTGAATTTCTCTGTGACAAATTAAGTGAAAGTTATTTTTCATGCTTTAAATCCATCTTCTCCAACCAAAATATATCTTTATTGCATACAAACAACTTCAATCCAACTTCACGCAAACAATTAACTTTATTAATGTATATTTTTTGAGAACTTTTTCTGACATCAAATCCAACTCTTCAAGCATGTAAGCAATAAAAATCGTGACAAGCTTCTAAATTGGAAAAGATCTAGCCTACATATGATATGTCAGACAATTTTGATATTGTTAAATCCATAACACAGTCTTCAACAACATCAACCTGATTCTAAGCAACAATATTCAAATTCTCCATGAAATCCTACAAAAAAACAACAAATATTTATACACAACAATACATGGAGATCTGTAACAGTAATACGAAACTAATTAAAAGCATCAATATTATATTGTATAAGACTATTAAAAAAATAGTATGGGAAAAACGAAATAGTAATCCCCTCAACATAAATATATGTAAATTATTAAACCATAAAACATTTTTATAAATATCAATTCAATAGCCATTACATTTAAACAAAATGAGTAAACAGTAATACAATTTAAGTTGCATGAGATATTGAAAGAAAACAATCGCTAATAAAATAGTGTAACATAGAAAATCATTTCATCTACATCAAACATAATATAATACTGAAAAACACATCATCATAAATCTAAAACAACAATAAAAAAAGTAATATAACACATACCTGCCAATCTAACAAAACATACACTCGAAACAGTTATACGAATTGAAAGAGAAGTTCAACGTATGTAAGATCTATTCAATACTAAACTATCCTCTTTTATATTTATCGGCTCTTAGATATTGCACTATCCTATATATATAGAAATATAAAGTATTGTGTGTATTATAGATATTTAAAATCTAATACATTCAATCTATATTAACTTAACTACCAATTAACATTTTAAATTTCAAAATCATGACAGTTTCGTGGCATTCCAAATCGACATAACCATCACTTAGAAATTCAAATTATAACCTTCCAAATATATCCATGTAACTACGAAAAAAATTCTAAATTTAAAATTCACTGATTATTTGACATTACAAATCCACATAATTAGCATTTAAAAATTAGAAATTTTATAACCTCCTGATATTGTGTAATTAATAACCATATAACTACCAATCACAATCCAGATTTAAAACAAAATTATGGATTTGAGCAATTACAAATCCACATAATCCTTGATTTAGTGCATTACAAATCTACCTTACCCAAAAAACTTAAATTCCTATTGAGTCAGATGAAACAAATATTTTAGCTATTATATAAAATATAAAAAACTGACAAACATTTAATCTCAATACTGTATATTACTATTTTAAAAATAGTATTACAAAAAAAATAATAAAAAATCCTCACCATTACATGTGACTCCTTTATATTACTATTATTGTCCCTACTTTATGATACAGTTTGAAAATAGTATTACGAATAGGTATTAATACGATTTCAAATACAATTATTCACACTACTTCATATTACTGTTTGGAAGACAACATTTGTAAAGGTCGACCTCGTTGCAGCGGCCATGAAGGAGAGCATCGGAAGCTAAGAAGTCGGCGGGTGTTGGGGCGGCGTCGAAAGTCAAGGCATCGACGTCAGTGGACGAGGAGGAGACATCAGTTTAGAAGAGTGCCTCGAAGCCTATAAATAGGGTAGATCTTCACTAGTGGTGGGCAAGAGTTGAGGGAGAAGAGAAGCAGTGAGAAAGGGAGAAGAGACCAGAGAAGCTCGCCGACGATAAAAATCAGTCTGAAGAAGGCAAGTATGTGTTTGGAAGTTTTTTTTGGTTTGGGTCCTTGTGAGGTTGGGGAGGAAGAAGGTGGAAATGTTGGGTTCGTGCATAGGAGATTTGGGGAAGAAGAAGATGAAGATTTTGCATTTTTCTTCATAAGTTATTACGTTATTATAAAAAAGATTAACATCTTGAGTTCTATTTCTGAAACAACCACAAATATTATGATAATTACAATACTCATGTTTTGGGATTAAAAATGATGGAAATCTTGCATTAAAAGATTTAAATTATAAAATTTTACGGTTAGATCCACAGATTGTATGTTTGATGATATGTATTGACAAATTTCATATGGACCCCTAAAAACTTATGGTTTAGAGATTATTCAAAAATGTTGGATTTTGTTGGGATAATATGGAAGAAAACTAAGAAATTGTAGCTTATTTATAAATATTGGATATTTTACAATTTTTAATTAAATTTGTGCATATTTTAATAAAGTCCTTATATTAATTGTCATATGCCATGTTATCTTAATTGCATTTAGGTCCTAAATAGAATTGTAATGTTTCTAAAATAATTATCAATTTCAATGTAGCTAAGATTTTGTAATTACATCATGTACTTAGATTTAAGAGAAAATTTCATGAGACTCCTTGTACCTTCTGATATTGTACAACTAAGGAAAATTTTACAATCAAGCTCTTTTATTATTAAAAAAATTAAAGATTATTCTAATTTAATGAAAAGAATAAAAAGTACAAGTCTCTCATATTAAGATATGAAAGAAAGAGAATGGAGTCTTGACATATGACTATTCAGAGTAATGACTCTAAATGAGGATGCACTAGCCTGACGAGGTTTAATATTGGATCATATACGGATTTAGTAACAACGATAAGACCACAAGACTTAGATCTGATGTCTACTGACTGACACAAGTTGGTATACGAGATCCTCACTAATAAATAAAGAGTGAATTAAAACATGTAATAATGGGAGTGAGGATGAGTTGTATGCCAACTGGAAGACCGCGTCATGCCAGCGATTGGTAGTCTAAGTGATCCACTAAAAGGCTGAAAGAAAATGAAAGTGAAAACTTGGAAATTACCATTTTGTCATAAGTCTGTATTAGGTTTAAAACCCCACATGTGTACTGAGTATACTTAAACTCATACCATGTTATTGTTTAATGCAAGTAACTAGAGAAGCATTCTTGGGATATTTACATGGTACATTGCACGGTTCATCCAAATACACATGGAACCCAGAGTGTCTTAATTTAGCATTGTTGTTTCTTACAAATCATGTAATAATTATGTAATAGACAGAGTTCAGCAAGATAATGAATATTTTGGTTTAGTATTGTTGTTCTCTTTTATCTGTTCGTGATGTTCACGCCTACACAGAGTCTTTGTTGTGACTTCCGCTAGCCCGTGCAAGTGTGAACGTTATAGTATTACAAAATTGCATTGAAAATATTCAACAACTCCTTCATTAAGGCTGGTGAGATCATCTATTGTAAACTATAATACAATTCTAATCAATTATAAGTGTTATTTCGTAATACTGTTTGGAGTATTGTATTACTAAATTGTATGAAATATACCCTTCATCTTCCCCAATTATACATGCTATTATTGCTTATTATCTACAACAGATACTAACGCAGCAAAATTCTATTCCATACCAACGATAACAAATAACATCAAGCAAGTATTTCTTTTGATACTGGTTGCGGTCGACACTCCTATTTTCCAGTTGCCCTTTCGATTATAGCATGAAACAAAAACCATCCATAAGAGCTATACTCCGATGACCTCTAGTACCAACATCGACGGTAAAGTCTCTCCTAATAAGATAGAATCAAACACATAATTATACAAGGCAACGTCCAACTGCCATTTCGATTATACAAGGCAACGTCTCTAACGAGATGAGCAGATTTCCTATGACCACTAGCAAAAACTCGGTGGGTTCGCATCTGAGCATATGGTTAATCTGCAGCATGTTTTATTGAATTTCGTTAACGGTGGTATAATTAAATACATAACAAAATTAACTACTCCATGTAATCCGTTAACATCCCAATCACAAGATCTCCTCACACCTATAAAAAGAAATTGTCCAATTCAAAATACAAAATCTATCAATTTAATTAATTTAAAAAGAAAACACAAAAACACTTACCTTAAAATGGTAGTTTTCTATATTTACTAACAGATTTCAATCTAATGACCATCAAGCATCTTCCCTTAAATTAGTTAAATTGAGGGAGAATGCAACTGATCTATTATATATATAGAGTGATGCTACAAACCGTGGCAGCAAGCTTCAGTAGAATTGCCATGGAATGATAGGTGGAAGGCGAGACAGACCCGTAGTCAATTTTACATCCAATAAGTTTCATGTAATGCTCAAGGTGATGGTGAGCGATCCCAAATTTGCATGAAAGTAAATTTTAAGATCAAACAGTGACCCTTCCAACTTAACTTGCATTCAAATTTGCCTGAGATTAGTGATATTTGTTACGGAAGGCTTAAGAAAAAGCATTGTTTGGATGGACTTGCTTCTCACACAAATCCAACTTTGAATAATTGAACCAATCAATAATTACGAGAAATACTTATACGGTTTATTTACATATAAAATGAGGACATAACTCGTAAGGATTATATATATATATATATATAGGATCTTATTTTGTTAAAACGAGATTTCGTAAGATATAATACTGACATGAATTTGTCAATGTCACTGTTTGATGTGATTCACATTGGTATAGTATGTTTTCTCAAATAGTTATAGTTGTAATATTAATATGAATTATTATTAATGATACATTGACGCTTACACATCGCTCGATCATAATCTAACGGTCAGAATAGATCCAAAAACATTTTGGCAAAATGCAGCCACCTCCAAGTCCAACACAAGCCGCTCGTATGGTACAAAAATGAAGTAGAATATATGTAGAACACGTACTTTATGGAGCTCTGAAATAAAAGGAATTCGGGCTGAAAGGGGCGCCATTACCGTAACCGGAGGTCGGAGGAGGGATTTACTGGGTCTGCGCAGCTTCGTCGTGGTGGTCGTCGTGTTGGGATCTGATGGGTGGAGCCTCCAAGTATCTCGCAGACCTCCCCTCTCGCGGCCTTTTCTCCTCCTCCACCATCCTCTCTTCCAACCTAGTTCGTCCCCCATTCCTTACGCCCACTGGGAAAAAAAAAAAAAAAACCTTCGTTTTGCCTGGGCCTCTTTGGGTTCCTCTCGGTTTCGGAGATTTGGGTTTTGAATTCTGAGTTTTTCTTTTCTTTCTTTTGGGAGTTTAGGGGGGAGTTTTGTCCTCGTTGAAAAGAAAGCTTCGTTTTGTTTGTTTGGTTCGTTGAAAATTTGGGTTTTTGAATGATGTCTGTGTTTGTTCTGGAAGAAAGGTTTGGATCTTGGAATGACATGTCTCTTTATTTTCTGTAAAAAAAAGTCTGGCTATTTAATGATGTGTTTTGTTTCTTTTCAAAATCGGGAATTTTGGTGTGATTTTGTGTTGTTGATGCAATTTTCTAATGCAGGGTGTTATGCGGGTGTATGTTTGCGATCATGATACCACACCTCCAGGTTAGCGTTTGCTGCGTTTTGTGTGATTTCGAGATTGTCGTGAAGGATTTACTATTTGCCCCAGTCATAACCACTAAAAAGGGGCAAAAAATGGTTTTAGTTCCTCACATCATGTAGGGGGGAACTGGAAATGGATGTTATTTGTCAATAGATGGTTTATTTTGTGCAAATGGAATGTAATGTAGATGTACAATTATCACCTAGCAAATTTAGGACAGAAATAAGCATCAGATTATCATCATGAGTTTGAAGCTGAGGAGTATTGTATGTCACGTCTGGCAGAATAAGCTGGCTTCTCTTCAAAACAAAACTAATGTTCAAATTGCCTTCATAAGAAATGCAAAGTGAAAGAGTGTAAAAGTGAGGGGACTAGAAGGACGTGCATAGTTATATGGTATGTACAAGTTTTTGTTAGCACCAAATCACTTATCAGTGTCATACTGCACAATGTCTTAATCATTGTGAAATGCCAACGAGGCAAGTATCAAACAAAAAATGAATGCTCACTAGACATTTAAATTTGTGGAGTCTTCCTATCATAATTGAAGGCTTGAAAGGCAGACAGCTAATTATGGTTCTTCTGGACCTCTTAAGACTTGACCTCCTTATATATAGCTAAGCCTTTTTTGTGGTAATAGGTAAAGGAAAAAAGAGAAGCACTAATCTTTAAAGAAGAACAAGAATAAAGAGATGGACATGCCCTCCTAGCTATCTTACAACAAAAGTAGGCTGTCTCCAGAAATCATGAAAAGCAACGTGGGAGAGGGGTACTGTAATGTCCCGATCTTGGACATGTTACCAAGATCACAGTATCATAAGTAAAATTACACTAATTACAGTAAAATTAAATAATTGTAATTAAGACTCACCTCTAGGAAACGATGTGCAACTAGAAGTTCTTACTCCGACACCGAAACTCGACTGCATACGATCTGTTCCTGAAAACTAAACAAAACACGCATGAGTGACATTTAAGTCACTCAATACGCATTCCAAAAACATAAACAACAAAATCCGGTAAAAGCGTCAAAAATACAATTTTTAATTTATAAAACTTGATTTTCTTTTGAAAATCCAATTTTTAAAACATTATTTTCTTTTTCCTTTGGAATCACTTGGGAATCTGTTCCTAGAACTATGTTTTTCTCAAAATTCACTTTCCTTTCTTTTTAAAACATTTGGAAATTGTCTCCAAAACCATGTTTTTCCTAAAACTCATCTTTTCTTTCTCTTTCATACTTTTTCAAAGTCTTTCTCATATTCTGAGAAATCCACATTTTCGACTAGATCCAGCCTAAAACACAATGCTTCTCTGCTCAAAATCAAAATCACAACACTGGTTGGTAACCGGTTAAAACACAATTCATATTCACTTTTAGGATTTTAGGACCATTCACAAGATCAATCCTAACCAAACCATTTTGTCTTTCATTTTCTCGTAATCACATACTTTTCTTTTCATTTCCATTTTACTTATTGATGTTACCTTAATCAGGAGTAACCAGGCACACAAGTAGTAGGTGAGGACACTATTTCTCCTACCTTCCTGCACTGTCGCGGTGAAGTTTCCTGTGTAGGAGGACACCACCTCGGTCCATTGGTCTCAATTTCTTTTTATAAATGCACAGGGATACGTCTTTATCTGACATCTTATCGGTTGACCCGAACAACTAGGTTCAATAACCCAAACTCAGCCTACACCGTCTCGAGCTTGGTGACCCGAACACCCAGGCCCATATACTTAGGATCAGCCTACACCGTCTCAAGTTCGGCAACCACAGTCGTATTTGACAATTGGTTTCATTGGAGTCTCATACTTCTACCACATTGTCGACACCAACCTTCGTGGTTCATCAACACATTATTATTGTTTTATTTTCAAAACTTTTTAAGTTTTCCCTTTTAAAAACTATTTTCATTTCATTCTTTTTGTTGCAGGAACTTATTTCAAGCAACACATGACCTTCTATTGGGGCCCCAACCCAAATCATTTAAAACCATGTTTTAAAATCATAAGTTAGGTCTTATGTCCAAAGCCACATATTCATTTTCTTTTATTCATCTTTAGGGTCTGAAACCCAAAACCATTCCCCAAATTTACTTATTTGGGTTCTATATTCTCCCATGTCCTTTACATGGGGAAAATGCCATTAACACATGCTCATTGTCCAATTAAAATCTTTTATTTCCATTTTATGTTCACATTTATATTTATCAGGGCCAAGGCAAAATCAGCAAACTGAAAATAAAATTCGGTATATCGAAAATCCCTGGTTCGGTATACCGAACAATTTCGATATATTGAACCTCTCTGTTTCGATCGATCGGATGATTTCGACCTACCGAAATCAGGTATCCTAGCTTAATCTGGCAGCACTTCGGTATGCTGAATCCAATTCGATATGTCGAATTGCTCATAACCAGGGCATCTCTCCTGTCAGCCTTCGCATTTGGCGGAACTGGGAGCTTCCGACGGATCTCTTAAACAAGCATCATAAAATACTAATAAATCATTAGATGTAGACCCTTAAGTCTACTTCAAAATCCCTCAAATTATTCATCAATCCATTAACTATGCAAGTCATACGAAAATTACAAAGGAGTGAAGCTCATTAACATCTACTGTTGCTTATGTCCCTAAATCTCGTATAATCTTTCCAATTCCCATCATAACTGCATGATATCTACATATTCATGCTATTCAGCATATTCTCATCAATTCTACTATTTTTCTACAATTTTACATGCATTTATTTTTATTCTCATGCATTTAACATATTAGGTTATAAGAAGGGAATGGAGGAGAAAAGGAGTCGCATACCTCCTCCGGCGAGCTTCCTTCAACTCCGGCAAGTGTCTCCTGCCCCAGCGAAGCTCACGGCAGCGGCGTCCTTAACTCAGCCCTTCTCCTCACCTTCGGCTCCACGGTTCATCCTTTCTCCTTTTCCTCCTTCATTCGGTGCCTTCTTCTTCCCTCAGCTTCTTTCCCTCTATATCTCCCTCTCTTCCTCGTGTTGCGTCGGTTGCCCATCCTGTCGGAAGGGATGGGGTGACACGAGCCTTCATTTGTGGTGGCACGGGTCCAGTGGAGGAAGAAGAAAGTGACGGGGATCGTGAGGGCTCGTGAGAGTGAGAAAAAGAAGAGAAGGAAAAAGAAGAAAAGATAGACACGCAATCCGAGTCGACTATGCATCTTCAAATCAGACGCCACATTGGTCTCAAATTACAAACAGGTGCACAGAAAGCCAATCAAGTACTCACAATCACAAGAAACAATAGATTATCTATTAATAAATTATTTATGTATTATTACAATTAATTACATGGTTTACAACTAAAATAGATAATCAGACCCAAGTGTCACAGATACATCTAGGGATTTCTTGAGGGTCATAGTGCATAATGTTTCTAAGGTAGGTCTCTTAATGATGAAATGTAAATGGTGATAACCTTAGGTTATGTTGTATTTTTTCATTAAAGAGCTTAACTGTTTATTGCCTAGAAACAAAATAATTTTCAGTAAGATAATGATATAAGAAGCTCTATTTATTTTATTCCCTTTTTAGTGGTCAACAGAGGAGTATTTCGTAATACATCAAACAACTATACCAAAAGAGGATTCTAAAGGAATAATCATCCATAACAAAACCATAGGAAAGCAAAAACACAAGGAGAAGAAAAACCAAATAGTACAAAAATCCTTGATGCATCCATCCATATCTGACTTCCTGTTGTCCATGGGAGTGCATTCCATGAGAGCTGTAATCATTCAATCTCGCTTGATACAACTTCAATTCATCACGTATAAAAAATTAAAATTCGTATATTTCTCTCATGTTAATGCAACCACCAATTAGCATGCAACAAGGTTGTCCATGTCAAATTCCTTTATGTGTGGAACCTACTTGCTTTGTTCTGCACAAACCAAATGTCTCCCAATTACCCTGTGCATGGATGCTGTATTTATATTTGTATAGACTTCACTTAGTTGTCTCTCATCTTTACCAGCTTTGCTCTTGTTGTGGCATTGTAGAAGAGCCCTTTTTTTATGACATTGTGATGGGACCATATCTTTGGTGTACTTATTCTTTCCCATTGGATGCTTTTTTCCCATGGGCCCTCTTTTTGTGGCACAAGGTAAGGGTGTGTGTCTGGTCCATGGCTTATAAGCACCTTAAGTTCAGCTTCTTTGGTCCCTGTTTGTGGCCTAATCTGAATAAAAACCAATCTAATTCAAACTCGATTGTGTTATTTGGGTGAAATGTCCAGATGAGGTGGGTGAAGGGTGGTAAGCTTGGTGCATACCAAGATGGCCCCATTTAACAATGCGGTCACCTCAGTCTCAGGCAACAACTGACATTTTGACCTTTGTATACCTCCTCTCTCTCTGTCTCTCTCTCTCTCTCTCTTTCATATTTATTTTTCATTCAATAGTCCAACCATGATTTGAGTTTGTCACTAGTTTGAGTTTTACTCCTTTTTTTTGTTTTAAACATTGTATAACTCTTTGTCTTAAGTTAAGTGCATCAAATATTGCCATATATCACTCTCCCACCATTTAACACATCCACTCATTATAAACTCTTGTGGAGTTATTGCTGCAATAGTATTCTATTTGGATTAAGTGAATTTCGTATTTGAAGTTTAAACCCTTCAATTAACTTGCTGATTGTTGTTGAGCATGGTGTCTTGGTTCGTAATCTGATATTTAATTCATTGGAACTTTTATTTTATACGTCATACACCTTTTGTTTTATTTAATAAATGATTCTGATTTGTTTTGCTTCAATGGGGTTAGTGCCTCCATTCACCTCAGGTTTTAGCAGACTTATCATTTTGGCTTCAACTTTTGCCTTGAAAACTTCTCTTAAATTTAAGCTCGTTTAAATAAACAAACTAATAGGCCCAGTTGGGTTGTTGGACAGCCTCACGTGCACTTTTCTTTGTTAATTATCAAAAAAACCTTACAATTTATTCCTCATATTTCAAGTGACAGTATTCTATTGGTAAGACAACTAAATGGACATGAATGACATTGGTTGCGTTTATTTCCTGGACAAATTGCACTACGCAAAAAATACGACTACTATAGTTACTCCATTGTGGCAACTATTTATAACGGTTAAGTCTTATGTTAAATCTTATAGGGTATTTGGATATCCATCTAAGGATCTATTTACATACTACCCTATATATGTACTCTTTGAGTCTTAATATGAAGTTAGTTTATTGTTTTTCTCACTTGCACATGGTACCAGAGCACAGGGAGAAACCCTAGCCTCCCCACCACCCAGCAGCCGTCCTCTGCCGCAGGCCGCCTCCTCCGACTACCGTCACCAGCCGTTCCGTAGTCGGAAAGTCGTCGGCACTCTGCAGGACGTCACTGCAGCCATTGGGTTGACGTCTTCAGCCTTCGACACTTCCTTTTCTCCCTGTCGGAACTCGTGTCACTTCCGGTGGCCTCCCTTGTCGCTGTCGGCTCCTTCGACCAACCTCTGGTGGCCCCTACCTACCTCCGTCAGCCCTGGTATGCCAATATTCACCGCCGGCAAGCCTTTCTAAGGCCTGTCTGGTAGGTCTAGAGGGGTACAGTCTCTCTTCTCTCCGTGACGACTCTTGCCGTTACCCTCTTATGTATATCCGTATGTAAATGGAATATAGAAGATCAGTTCTACTACCATCGGTGAGATTCGATGACTCTACTACTGTTGGACGCTACGTATCTCTAGCGTTTTCCTTGATTTTTTGCTACTACTATTTGTGTTTTGTATCCTCCGTCTGTATCTTGAGTATTGGAGACACCAGTTCATATTACTCGGTCTTATTTCAAATCTAATTTCTTCCTTTGTCATGGCTTCCCGCGAATCTTTTGTTAAGAATTTGAGCGGTACTTCAGAAAAGTTGAATTGCAAGAATTATCTATTATGGTCACAGAGTTTTGAAATCTTTTTAGCTACACACCGCAAACTCAAGCATCTAACTCAGTCTCCTCCGGATGCAAATGATAGCTTGTATGAAGATTGGTTTGCTAATGACTCAGTCATTGTCTCCTGGATGGTGAATAGCATGGAACCTATAGTTGCCCGTAGTGTTATGGTTCTTCGTCCAATCAAGAAAATCTGGGACACCTCAAATAGCTGTATGGTTATGAGAAGAATATTGCTCGGGTTTACGAAGTATATGGGTGTAATCTTGAAGTTGGGCGATAATTCAGTCCAAAATCACTTTGGAACGCTTCGTGCACTTCTGGACGAACTTGAATTGTATCAACCACTTACCTCAGATATTACTACCATGCGTAGATACAGAGAGAAACTTGCTGTAGCTGCCTATCTTTCTAGACTACATTCAGATATCTTTTCTCAGATACGAGGTCAGATTTTGGGGGCTGATTGTACTCCAAGTCTAGAAAGCACATTTGCTAGAGTATTACGTGTCTCTATAGGTGGGCCTGCTACTACTACCCCCACTGTTGATCATTCTGCTATGGCTGCTCGTGGTCGCGGTCGCAATTATGGTAGATAAGGCCGAGGACGAGGTAATTCTAAAGGTCGAATCCTTTGTGAGCATTGTGGTTGCACCAACCATAGGTCAGACAGATGTTAGGAGAAGTTTGGTAAACCAATGTGGGCACAAGCTTCCACAGAGGTGACTCAGACATTTACAGATGCTCCTTCCACCAGTGCTCAATCAGTGACCTTATCCCAGGAGGAGTATGTATAGTTCCTTCAGTACAAAGAGACTACATTCTGTTTCTTACTGCATCATGTAACAAGATTGCCTCCAACATATGTGCAATATCCAGAAGTGGACTTTCTATCTCCTCTATCCTCAGTATAACCAAAGTCTGAATAAGCTTCTATTTACAGATGGACATTCTTTTTATAGATCAAACCTTTACCTGGAGTCTTCTTGATGTAGGTCAGCACCTTTAAGACTCCTAGCTAGTGTACCATTCGTGGTCCCTGCATGAACTGACTAAAAATCCCCACAATGTAGGCAATATCAGGCCGAGTAACAGTAAGATAAATCAGCTTCTCTACCAGTCTCCTATATCTACCAACATCCTCTAATTGAGGTGAGGAGCTATCCTAAAAATTCAGATTTTGATCCACTTAGGTAGTCTCAGGCTTGCACCTCAAAAGTCCAGTCTCCTGTAAGAGATCCATAGCATACTTTTTCTGTGATAGAATCTTGTCTCTAGCGAATGTAAATTCAATACTTAAGAAATACTTAGGTCTGCCCATGTCTTTGGTAACAAAGTACTTCTGCAAATAATCTTGTCTCCTGAATACCAATGGTATCATTCTCTGTAACCAAGATATCATTCACATAGACAGCCAACCGGACACAGTCATCTTTTGTTTCCCTGTAGAATATAGAGTGATCCACCACACAACGGCGGAAACTACAAGCAGATACAATACTGCTAAACTTTTCAAACCAGGCTCGTGGACTCTGTTTTAGCCCATAAATTGCTTACTTAAGCAGACATACTTGATTCTCCTCCTAAGTAACATACTCTGGAGGTTGCTCCATATATACTAGCTCAGACAGATCACCATACAGAAATACATTTTTTACAACGAGTTGGCACAAATTCCAGGAGTTATTTATAGCCACTGACAGAATGAATGACTTTGATGGAATTTAATCTGGCAACAGGAGAGAAAGTCTCAGTATAATCAATGCCATATTCCTATGTGAACCCCCTGGCAACCAACCGGGCTTTGTAGCGATCCATCGTACCATCTGCTTTGTACTTTATAGCAAACACCCATCTGCAAGTTACAACATTGGTTTGCTTTGGTCTAAATACTAGTGTCCACGTCCCTCGGGATCTCAGTACCTCCATTTCATCATCCATAGCTGCTTTCCTCTGAGGTACTAGGCTTGCCTCTTGGTAGTTCCTGGGAATGGACTGAGAAGAGATAGACATGAAAAATTTCTTAACTATGTCAAAAACATTGACTCTGTTCTTCAACAAATACACCCAAGACACACGAGAAAAGTTATCAACAAAGACAATATAATATATGTAGCTAAACACTGAAGAAATTCTGGCTGTACCTCAAACATCACAGTGGATTAAATCAAAAGGATGCTTACTTCTAACTAGACGTAGACCTCTAAATGTAGCACGATGATGCTTACCTAACTCACAAGACTCACATTGAAAAGAAGATACAGACAACCAAGATAGAGCTTGTTGAAGTTTCTGATAAGTAGGATGGTCAAGTCGACAATGCCATGTGAACGATGAATTAGTTGTGAAAGCAAGAGTAGCAATGCCGCGAGGTATCTCATCTTTAACTAACCGGTACACACCCTGTCCTCTGTCACACTCCAAATCAATCTTTTTTCCCGTCTGTAAATCCTGAAAGGTACAGTGAAAAGGGAAAAAGGTCACATAGCAGTTTAATTATTTGGTAATAGAGCTAATAGATAAAAGATTTACAGGAAATTCTGGTACAAAAAGTACTTTATCTAGGATTATTTGGACGTAGCACGAATAGTACCTTGTCCAATTACCTTACAGGTCCGATCATCAGCTATAAAAATAGATCTATAATTTAGAAAGGCGGGAATAAAGATCATGGCTACCTATCATGTGAGAGGATGCTCCTGAATCAATGATCCAGGAACTGTCCCTAGAGGCAACTGAATCAGAAGTACCTGAAGTGAAAGCAGTGGCATGAGATGTAACGGTAGATGTAGACTGAGTCTCTCTGGATAAAGTCCATAAATTGTGGACTTTGTTTTATGCATGTTTTATGAAAAACAATCAACTAACTTCATATTAGGGTTCAAAGATTACATATATAGGCTAGTATATAAATGGATCCTTAGATGGATATCCAAATACCTTATAAGGTTTAACATAAGGCTTAACACTCTCCCTCATGTTGGAGCATATATATCAATCATGCCCAGTTTGTTACAAAGATAACTATAAGTCTTAATACTAAGCCCTTTAGTGAAGACATCAACACACTGATCAGACAACTTGATATAAGGAGTAGACACAACTCCTTGCATCACTTTCTCACGAACGAAGTGACAGTCCACCTCAATATGTTTAGTGTGTTCATGAAAGGTGGGATTATTAGCAATGTAAATAGCCGCATGATTGTCACAATACATGGACATAGATGGAGTAGAAAAACCCAAATCAGTCAGAAATGAGCGAAACCATATCATTTCGCAAGTAGTGTGGACCATGGACCTATACTCTGCTTCAGCGCTGGAGCGAGAGACTAGATTTTGTTTCTTGCTGTGTCATGTAACAAGATTGTCCCCAATATATGTGCAATATCCAGAAGTGGACTTTCTATCTCCTCTATCCTCAGCATAACCAGAGTCTGAATAGGCTTCTATCTGCAGATGGCCATTCTTTTTATAGATCAAATCTTTACCTGGAGTCTTCTTGATGTAGGCCAGCACCCTTAAGACTCCTAGCTAGTGTACCATTCGTGGTCCCTGCATGAATTGACTAAAAACCCCCACAATGTAGGCAATATCAGGCCGAGTAATAGTAAGATAAATCAGCTTCTCTACCAGTCTCCTGTATCTACCAACATCCTCTAATTGAGGTGAGGAACTATCTCAAAAATTCAGACTTTGATTCACTAGGGTAGTCTCAGGCTTGCACCCCAAAAGTCCAGTCTCTTGTAAGAGATCCATAGCATACTTTCTCTGTGATAGAATCATCTTGTCTCTAGCGAATGTAAATTCAATACCTAAGAAATACTTAAGTCTGCCCATGTCTTTGTTAACAAAGTACTTTTACAAATAATCTTTTGTCTGCTGAATACCAATGGTATCACTCTCTGTAACCAAGATATCATCCACATAGACAGCCAACAGGACAACCATCTTTTGTTTTCCTGTAGAATACAGAGTGATGCACCACACAGCGGCGGAAGCTACAAGCAGATACAATATTTCTAAACTTTTCAAATCAGGCTCGTGGACTCTGTTTTAACCCATAAATTGCTTTCTTAAGAAGACATACTTGATTCTCCCTCCGAGTAACATACTCTGGAAGTTGCTCCATATATACTAGCTCAAACAGATCACCATACAAAAATACATTTTTTTACATCCAGTTGACACAGATTCCAGGAGTTATTTATAGCCACTGACAGAATGACCCTGATGGAATTTAATCTGGCAACAGGAGAGAAAGTCTCAGTATAATCAATGCCATATTTCTTGTGTGAACCCTCTGGTAACCAACCGGGCTTTGTAGCGATCCACCGTACCATCTGTTTTGTACTTTATAGCAAACATACATCTGCAAGTTACAACATTGGTTTGCTTTGGTCTAAATACTAGTGTTCACGTCCCTCAGGATCTCATTGCCTCTATTTCGCTGGGATGTATGAGGACAAGAAGTTTGCTGCAACACACCCAAGGATTCAAAATATTGTCGAAGATTTGTTTGAGTAAACTCTAAAGCATTGTCAGTGCGAAAGACTTTGGGATAAATAGAAAATTGATTATACTGAGACTTTCTCTCCTGTTGCCAGATTAAAATCTATCAGGGTCATTCTGTCAGTGGCTATAAATAACTCCTGGAATCTTTGCTAACTGGATGTAAAAAATGCATTTCTGTATGGTGATCTGTCTGAGTTAGTATATATGGAGCAACCTCCAGGGTATGTTACTCAGGGAGAGAATCAGGTATGTCTGCTTAAGAAAGCAATTTATGGGCTAAAACAGAGTCCACGAGCCTGATTTGAATCAGGTGTAGACTGAGTCTCTCTGAATGGTACACTGGCTAGGAGTCTTAAGGGTACTGGCCTGCATCATGAAGACTCCAGGTAAAGGTTTGATCTATAAAAAGAATGGCCATCTGCAGATAGAAGTCTATTCAGACTCTAGTTATGCTGGGGATAGAGGAGATAGAAAGTCCACTTCTGGATATTGCACATATGCTAGGGGCAATCTTGTTACATGGCGCAGTAAAAAACAGAATGTAGTCTCTCGCTCCAACGTTGAAGCAGAGTATAGGTCCATTGCCCACACTACTTGCGAGATGATATGGCTTCGCTCATTTTTGATTGATTTGGATTTTTCTACTCCTTCACCTATGTGCATGTATTGTGACAATTAGGTGGCTATTTACATTACTAATAATCCCACATTTAATGAACGCACTAAACATATTGAGGTAGACTGTCACTTCATTCGTGAGAAAGTGATGCAAGGAGTTATGTCTACTTCTTATATCAAGTCGTCTGATCAGTGTGTTGATGTCTTCACTAAAGAGTTTAGTATTGGAACTTATAGTTATCTTTGTAATAAGTTAGGCATGATTGATATATATGCTCCAGCTTGAGGGGGAATGTTAAGTCTTATCTTAAACTTTATAGGGTATTTGGATATCTATCTAAGAATCCATTTATATACTACCCTATATATGTACTCTTTGAGTCCTAATATGAAGTTAGTTGATTATTTTTCCCACTTGCACAATAACCATTCCAGAAATTCTTCTTCGTCTACAGTGATTGAAGTGACATTGAGTCGTTCTCTTCTAGTGGGAGTGGGATTATTTGTTTGGAAGAACCGCTCCTCATGGGAGCTAGAGTAGTTAGAGCGGTGTGGAGCGGCAAACAAATGCAGCCATTATATAAATGCTCAAGAAGATTTTTGACAACTTCATATGACCTTAACTACTAAATGAACATATTTTATTTTTCTCCTCTTTTGATGTGAGTTAAATGCAATTTAAAAAAAAAATATTCACTTTGTTATGTGATAACCTTCATATGCAGATGCTAGTGTGATCATGAGTTCCACGAACCTAGCATGTTGCACCCTCTTCGATAATGAAGGGTGTTCGCATATGCTGTACGATAAGTGGATCTGGGAATTGGAATTAGTCTTTGAATGATCCTTGCATAACGTGGGACATAACCGTTGAGTGATCCCATAAGTTTTGGGATATGAATAGAAAGTGGCTCATGTATTTTGCTTGTTTGAGTTCTACAAACACCCTGTTTCATCCTGACTCGAGTTAATAGTTCTGATAGTACTCCATGTGCTTGTGTATTTTCTGGTAGAACTCCAAATTTTGGTCTTTACTTGGCTGATTTATTGAACTAAAACCACTTATTAATTGGATGATCATGTGTAATCTGTCTGGCCGATTTCTGGCCATTGACTAAACAACAAAGTGAGGCATGGGATACCATGGGGATTTAATTGTTTTTCTTTCTTTCTCCTTTACCTTATCGAAGGAATTGTAATTTTCTGCAAATTTCATATGTAATGAAATCTTCATGTTTGTCCTCGAGAAACAAGAAAAGGCCACACTTTAATTTTTTTTACAATAAAATGTCTTGTAAGAAAATGAAGATTGGATGCATACCATATCTGCTTACAGCTGTAAAATATTATTCTATTTTTTTAGACTTTGTTGTTTCATATTCATTTTCTTTATATCCAGAGGAGCAGCTAATTAAAACAAACGCTACAAACATACTTATTAGATCTCTTCAATTGAACAAAGACAAAAATGAAGCGAGGGATGCAAAGCATAAAGTTGCAAATGGGAACAGCAGAAGCAAAAGGTGTGGTATCTTCTAGTTTTTACACTCATCTCTTTGTGCTAAATATTCTTCACTGCTACATGTATGCATGTCTGTTGAAACAATCCCTCTAGATTGAGCTCTTCTTGTATCATTTATTTGTAAGAGAGTTATGGACTTCTTACAATGCAATTCAGGGTAGTATTATTGTTGCAAAACTCTAATGTGAAGATGAACAGGGACAAGCCTCCTAAGCCAAATTTTAGTAGAGCTTACATATTTTGGTATGCATGTTTATGTTCTTTAATATTTTGTTTGGAAGTCTATATCTTTAGGCTTGAAAGCCTTTGACATAAAGTGGTCATTCTTATCAGTTAATCTACAGTGTTAATCACTCCATTTTTAGAAATATGTTGTATTCTTGAATGAATTTATTTATAATTGAAGTGAAGCGTCAAAATTCATAATGATTCAAGACAGCAGAATGAACTCCTATGTTAGGATTCATGGTGATCCTAAGTGATTGTTTCTTATCTAAATAGTTAACCATCTTGTAATATTTTCAAAGTGATCATTCATCTAATTACGCAGTCTACTAATTAAGTTTGCATTAGATCAAACCCTCTTTTTCTAGAGAACTTTCATGTTTATGTTCGATTTTTTTAGGTCTTCTGCAGGTTTGTTCTTGTGATTCATAGCTTTATGCATAATATTTGTTGCATTGCAGATTGGCTGAGAAACCTATAGATGGAAAGACTCCTGCTAAGAGAATCAACCGGACCAATGATCTAGGTAGCCCTGGATAAGTTTGTCAGCCTCTTCTTTTGTTGTACACATGAAAAGCTTGCTGCTTGCATGGTTACATGGGTTATGGAAAGTGAAGTTGAATCAATTACTGACACATATTTAATTATTTATTGAAAATTTGTGTAAATAACTATAATGATAAATGCATTGGACTATCAAATTTATGTATACTCAGAAATATTAAGAGAGAGATTGTGTATGAGCATTGACTTTCTTAACATGACGTCTATCATTATGTAGGTTGAAATTTTCACTTGGATTTTTTTCAAATGTTGATGATGTTTTCATAATACAGAGGGATCAAGTACTTTTCCTTCTGATAGGGAACTTCAAACATGTACTGTGGAGCAGCTTCGTGCTCTTTTAAAAGAGAAAGGTCTGACAACAAGAGGAAAGAAGGCGAGGATGCTTGGCTTTGCTGTAGTTACTCATTGGTCAAACAATTTCCTATCTATTTCATTTGCTTTATTCGTTGACTTTCTTTCTCTTCATCAATTGCAGGATGAACTGATTTCACGCTTGAGAGAGTGTGAATCACTGAATCACAGCTAGGCATGATAGACATGGTACCAGAGATTAAGTGTACAGATGTTGGTCATCTGTTGATCTCACTTCAAAATATGCGAAGACAATGTATACAAAAATGCTGTCATTGTTGTTAAATCATCTTATACTTGTTTTTGTTCTTGTTTTCAGTCTGTAGCTTTGCTTCAGCAGCGTCTGACTTTTTTGTTTGATGTTTTTGGCCGTCTGTATCTGTGCCGAGTTGATGTCTTATCATTTTGATTTTTGGAACGCTACTGGCTTGATGCTCACTTCGAGGGAGAGGAATATATTATGTATTCAAGTTTATTTTGCCAATGCTCCATTGTGCTAACTGTTCTTGAATGTATTGTTCTGAAAGTTTTGTCTCTGTCAATCTTAGCTGCGAATTATATTGCTGTGAATAAAAGTGATTTCACCTTGATAAAATCGGTTCAGCAATCTATCGATTTGGAATTGTATACCTTGCTAGATCGGGAGCTCCTTTGTCTTATCTAAGATTACTTGTGGGTTTCGTTATATTCAGATTTGTAGGACAGCTCCTGGTAGGCCTCGATGTTGTTTCTTGTGCTTCCACGGGAAAGGGTTGTACACTTGTACTAGTACTTTATAATGGGTAGGCTTGGCAATGAATTGAGTTTTGGTTGGATTAACTTATGTCTAGAACTACATTTATCTATTTCACATGTTCGAGTTTGAGGTCAGGACTTGGATTCTAAAATCAAGATCTAGATCTTAAAGAATTTGATGGGTTTGGGTCTCGATCTCAGATCCGATGGGTTTTTTAAGTTAAGTTTTTTGAAGTAGGTAGATTTTTAATTAAACTAAAAATATTATAAATAAATGTGTTAAATAATTTTCTGTCAATAAATATATATCATGAACAAAATATAATAATAAATAAATATATATCATAAACAATATTATGAATTCATTGATAGTTGAATAATATAAAAATAAATATATTCAATTTCAACAAATTAACTTTATTTCGTAACAAAGAAAGGCAACAGCAAAGAGAGGCAGTTATCAAGTTGGATTGTTGGAGGAGAAACGTGGAGGAGGGAGAGGTGGTAGTTGTCGTCCTAAAGGAGGGAGAACCACTAGAGGGGGGAGGTAGAAGAGAGAGTGGTGACTGTCTGGCACTTGATCGTTAGCCTAGAGGATGGAGAACCGCTAGAGGAGAGAGGCGGAGGAGGGAGAAGCAATTGTCTATCGTCAACTTGAAAGAGGAAAAGACAAATGTCAGGCACTCGAGTTGGAAGAGGGAGGTGAAGAAAGGAGAGAGGAGGATCAAAGGGGAGAGGTGGAGGATAGAAAGGAGAGGACTGGAGAAGGTAGTGGCTAGTAGAGGAGGAGATGGAGAAGAGAGAGGAGGATTAGAGCTTGAGAATGTGGAGGGAGAGGAGACGAATCGAAGTGGAGAAACGGTACCTAGTATCGTCAAATGAGAGTAGTGTTTTAAGAGAATGAGAGATGGAGGGTAGAAATATAAATATATAATGGAAATATTATACATTAATTCTTATATTTTAACTTATAATATAATATAATATAATATATATTTATATATAATATATTTATCAAACAGTTGATTTTTTTTTTTGAACTAAAATAATGTTGTTGTTGTTGTTGTTGTTGTTATTATTTTTCAGGAATTCTATTGGGATTTTTTTTTGGTTTCTGACATTATTCTCACTTTTTCGTTTTCATTATCATAAATGTGCTCTTAGGTGTCCATTTATATTGATTAGAATGTATATGGTCATACGTAACCCTCCATTGGCGTTGTTTCTCAATTTTTACCGGCTCAAGATGTATCCAAAGGTCACCTACTAACCACCGTATCTGTTGGGTTTGGTCCACATCATCCAATGGTAATGGCCTTACATGCTTGTAAAGAAAGCCAATTTTACACCCTCCAGGCTTGGAAATGCAGCCCAGCCGGTTGGGCAGAAATTTCCAAGGCTTGGCCCTATTTTGGGCTAAATTGACCCAACCCAAATTCATTTTAGATTGGGTCGAAATTAGAAATTTCTTAACCCTAGTATGGCCCACGGCCTTCTTTATTTCAGGTCAAGCTGACATCAGGCCACACCAAGCTCAATTTTGGGTCAGTTCTAATGAATTTATGTAATTTTAAAATTAATAAGGAAATTAAGAAATTATTATTTAATAATTTAAATACATTGATAATATCATAAATGGTTGATGATATATAAAAGAAAAGAAATAAAATTACATTGAAATTAAAAAAAAAACTAATTACTCTAATATTCTTCATCTCTATTTGTGTTCTGGAAAGTCGAAGACAAAATAGAGCTGTAACATTCGTGATCACATATTTTTTATAGCTCTACACAACTTTTCATATACCTATGTAGATAAGTTGTTGAAGTACGAAGTTTAAACTAAAATCTACAATTATAATAATTGCAAAAATAATAGAACTCCTCAGTTTTGCCGACTAAAGACATGTATCAATTTCGAATGTCATCTTAGATTTATCACGAAAACTAAAAAAAGAACAAAATTTAAAAGAGGAAAAAGAGTAATGAAGAAGAAGAGGAAAAAATTAACTTAGAAGCTCGTGAAAACTTGGATGAGTGAAGAAGAAATGAATAAAAGATAATATATATGGGCAAAAGTGTATTAAAGAGTAAATCAAACGAATATTTTTTTAATGTAATAGTTAATTAAATAAATTAAAAAATAGACATCCATTTTCGAAAAGAACGTCCTCTTTTGACAAAATAGAATCTATGTCAAAACCGAACGTCTACCTCTATAATACAAAACATGGTAAGTTCTATATTAAACATTTGTACATTTATTCAATATTTACATTTATTCATTTACATTCATTACATAGACGTAATCACATACATTCATTCATTTCAAGTCATATTCACATTAACAAGTAATATATGCATAAGAGTAAAATTCCTTCCTTCATAATTTCAATTAAAAAGATTATAAAATACATAATTACTTGAAAATTACATGAAATATGAACCTAAATAAAATCTATTGAGGAGGAGGAGGATATGATCCAAGTACATATATGATATGAGACATTGATCTTGATATGTATTGCATTTCTCCTCTATATTCCAACCTCCATTTGAGTAGATCTTCATCAAGTTTATTCACCTTGTATTTGATGTTGTTTAGTTACATTTAGGCATGTGCTTCTTCTTCTTCATACTCTTCATTGGATTCCTCTTCTTGTTCTTCTTTCTCTTTTTGCATTTGTATTGGAGGAACTTGAGTAGAAGAAGATGCACCACGTTTGCTTCTTGAAATTAATTGGCTTCAAATGAGTTTTTAGCGATTATACCATTGATGATGTTCGATAAATGATTATTTTCGAACATCAATACGGTAATAGTTTAAAATATAAGTTATAAGGCTATCATACCGAAGATGAGTTCTTTTAATAACCATGAAGTAAAGTATATACTTTACCTAATTTATCTTTCCTAGCAACTATTAAGTATACCATCTTAGTCAATGTTAGTGTGAATTGATCCCTATAACTCTCTTTTTATTGTAGATTAAATCCAATAATTTTGTCTATAATTCTAATTATTGGAGTCAATTCATTCATTACTGAAGGAACACATACTTTATTGGAATCCTTATTAAGAGTTTTGTTCACATCTTTTTCATCTCACAATTCTTCTATCTTAGTTGATCCTACATTTAGTCCATCCAAGGTAATTCATAAAACTCTACTAATTACTTCTTCATTAATTTTTGTATGGACATTGTAATCATACGAAAAATTATCATAATTTGATCCTATTTTGAAATTTACATAAAAAAGAGGAATGACTTTATTATAGTATAGAATGTTGATTTTGGAGAAAAGTAATCGAATCAAATCTTAAAATTAAAAGAGTTCCTTGATTTTTGCGGTGAAAATGTCAAGACCATTGAACTGGCAAACCGTCGTGGACCTTCCTATTTCAGAGATACAAGCATGTCTCCTTTGTTTTGAAACTTTAGAAGAGGAAACACCATTCTTGAGTGGAGCTAAGACCAAGTTAGCCGTCATCCTCCTCCATGTTGAACCTATTGAACATCTCCTCTCAAAGGAACAATGAGCAAGCATTTTCTTTGAAGCCATTAGAAGAGTTGAAGGGTATAGGTGAGGCAAAGGAGAGAGAGCTTGAGAGATGGGATAGAAAGAAGAGAGAATGGGAGATGGCTAGGTCGCTAGTGTGGTGGCTAGGGTAGCAAAGAAGAGATGGATTGAAAGGATGAGAGAATAGGAGATGGCTAGGGTGGCAAAGCCACAAAGGAGAGAAGGCAATGGAGAGATGAGTTGAAAGGAAGAAAGAATGAGAGATGGCTAAGGTTGCAGCTAAGGTTTCAACACCTTAATGCCTGCTCCTGAGTGGACGTCAAGGAAATCTTGACCAAAATCAAATGTCTACATGTGAGTAGCGATCATACATTTCTTGGTCAGGGAAATCCTAACCAAAAATGATCATCTGCTCCAACCAATTAACATCTGTTTTACTTTGAATGTCTATTGTGCATGGTAGATGTCTACTCTACATAGTGAACGTTTGTTATACATTAGTGGACGTCTATTTTAATTTTTTAGTGTTAATAAAGAATTCTAAAACTTTAAGAAATATTTCATAAAATTTTTGAAAAATTAAAAAAATAAAGAAAAAATACACAAAAATGTTTAGTCACATGATCCTTTCGTTTCATTTGCATTCTCATTAGAGTTTTCTTCAAGTGACACGTTTTACATTCTCAAAGCTGCATTCATCTAATTCTTCAAGCATGCTGAAGCTTTCATCGACTTCTTTTATAGAATACATCTTCTAATATCAAGAACTTGTTTACCTGTACTAAAAGCAAACTTTGACACCGCTATGGAAGCTGAAGTAGTCATTAATTAAGTCTCATGTTATATAACAAATTATAGAAAACATTTTTGAATTAGTATACCACCATTTTAATAAATCTAAACTATATGTTTTGTCATCATTAAAGCAAAATTTTAAATCTAAATAAGTTTATAACTCATTATTAGTACTTTATTTTTCATGTTTTTTCATTATTCCTTGTAAAGTATCTACTACATTTTTTCCTTTTGGAATAGGAGCACTCATTTGAAAAGAACAACAGCTAACTCTAGAACTAGAAGTAGATCCAAATTGATCAATATATTCTTTAAACAAAACATATAAACATTTCTAAAATTTAAAATTAAAAGCATCAAATTTCTTAGGTAAGGTCATATTATTAAAAATTTGTTCACATATAGTTAGAACTCCTGTAAGTTTAATTCTAAGATCCATTACAGTAACTTAACAAAACAACATTTGTGATTCGGGCCAATATTTTTAAAAATTTTCTTCTATATCTCTAATTATAAAGCAACACTTTCCAAATTTCTATAATTTAAAAAAAAAAACATGACTAAGCTGATACATATGATCATAAAAAAAGAATAGAAGTAAAATAATATTGACCAGATAAAAACTTAGTTGTTTTATAAAAGGTTCTAAAAAATCAGTTATTAGTTTACAATTCGACCAATCAATTTTTACTTAAAAAAGAATGACGATCAATATTTTCTCATTATAAAATAAAGTAATTATTTCACTATAACTAATACATGAGTTTAACATATCATGTGTTAAATTTCATATATGTCGGGCATCCATCTTAAATTTTTTAGGTGTAACGTTATTGTGAGATATACTTTTAAAATTTTATAATCTAGTTAACAAGTTCAATATATAATGTTTTGTTTTAATTACAAGAGGAAATACATAATCTAGCAATCTAAACAATCTCATGTGGATGATATTGTTCGTCGTGATAATACGTTGTCACTAGCATTAGGGGAAGATTTGCATGGACACGTGCGTGAGCGTAGGAGGTGCTAATTCGGCCCCAAATGCAATGGTGAATCAAAGCCTGCTACAGAGAGCAGCAACAATGGTTTCAATTTCAATGGCGAGGAGGAGGCTTGGCGTTGTTGAGAGGCATTCAAGGGTCAATGAGTGGAGATAGCTCAGCAAAAAAAAGAAGAAGGCAAAATTAGAAAATACTTCGGATCAAATGTGTCAAGATCTTACTCTTGCCTCCTCAGGGATTGATCAAGCACCAACCTTTCCGAGTTTTGATGGACCTTCACACAATCACAAGTTAAGTTCTTCCATTGACATGTTTTACATTGTGGTTATGGCTCAAGCATGTGCATTTAAATATCTTGCAAATTGATCGGTAACCCTTTTTTTTTTTTTTAAGTTTTTTTGTGATGAACTGAATATGTTGTTGTTTACAGCTTCTTTCCTATGCTCCAGTGGAATTTGTATCTTTCAACAAATCTTAGGGTGTCATCATAATTTTTCAATATCCAGACTTCCCCTCCAACCATTTTTTATGAGGGTTCATAAATTACCATGAAAGAATCTTTATTATGATCATCAATACATATTCTAGAAATAAAAAGGGAGAAAAATTACATAATAAAAATTTATACATCAATGGTGAAAAACAAGAAGATTCATATATAATCATGTATATTTGAGTATGATGTCGAAGTTAATATATGATTTTCATGTATATTCGAATATAATGTCGAAATTAATAGGTATTTGGTGTCACACCTTTATCTCAAGATTGATGCCTAGGCTCAAAGCATGAGATTAAACATGTTCGGTAATTGCATGCCCTTTACATACATGTTTGGTATCGAACATGTTTAGTATACGTGTCACCCTCACCTCAGGATTTATGTCAAGGTTTAAGGCATGAAATCAAATATGTATAAATGTCAATGAAAATACACGATCTATTGCAGAAGAGAATACAAGATCAAATATACTTATAATCGAAGATAATGTTGATAAAAATACGTGATCTAACATGATTTAATAATAATATAGATGATGTAAGGTTGACTGCTCAACCCGATTCAAGATTAAACCATCCCCAACAATTGGATTGAAGACTGAGTAGAAGAGAACAAAGACCAAACGAGCATTACACCCCAAGTGATTAGTTTATAAGCATCTGGGCAATTGACTGAGCAAGTTATGCCATGACGTCTGTGGCGAACAATGCAAACCACTCCAACACCATACATGTATATTCAAGTTTAATGTCAAGATTAACATATTGATGTGGTTAATATAAAAAAATATCAAATTAAGCACACACATTATCGAATATAATGTCGATAAAACACATACTCAAGTGTAAACGAGATTTTTTTATATAAGGCACAAAATTAAATATGTAATAATCAAATATAATATCAATGACAATACACAATCTATTGCGAAAGAGAATAAAATATCAAATATATGTATAATCAAGTATATAAGTGTGAAATCAAATATAATATAGATCTAATTTTGTGATCAAACATAATTTAATTAGATTAATATCAAAATAAAATGAATATAACATCGATATAAATTTTGTTTATGATATCATATACTATCTTCCTTCACATGTTAGAAAAGAGGACGTATTTGAATAGAATGTCAAAAGAATAAAGTGCGGGAGTGGCACAACATGTATGATGTGGAATTGGTCACCTGATCTTGTTTGAGGCCAGATCATCCCAGGCAATCAACTTGAAGACTGAACATAAGCAAATCAGGTCTGAACAGGTATTATGCCCCGAGCAATAGGCTTAAAGATGTTGGAAAAATCTATAAATACATTTTGATGATAACAAATGAAATGTGATTAAATGTTAAATAATCACTTAAGAAAATATGAAAAGCATTTATGAAAGCAAAATATTCAATTATATATGTATTTGGACTTACATGCCAAGATAG
>JAMKQA010014395.1:0-17722 GCA_024699735.1 Posidonia australis
ATTTGCTGATAAGTTCCCAGATGAATTAAAAGAGAAAAAACAATTGCAGAGATTTCTGAGATGTCTAAATTATGTTTCAGATTTTTATAAAAATCTAGCTATAGAAAAGAAAATCCTATCTGATAGATTAAAAAAGAATCTTTCTGATTGGACACCTCTCCATACTGAAACAGTCAAAAGAATAAAAAACAAAATTAATTTTCTTCCATGCCTTAATATTGTAGATATAAATGCTTTTAGAATAATAGAATCTGATGCCTCAGATAAGGGTTATGGAGGAATACTAAAACAAAAGATTAACAATAAAGAACTACTTGTCAGATATACATTTGGAGTTTGGAATACAACTCAAGGAAAATACTCTACAATTAAAAAGGAAATACTGGCTATTGTTCTTGTTATTACCAAATTTCAGGATGATTTGCTAAATCAAAAATTCCTTTTAAGAATTGACTGCAAATCTGCAAAATATGTATTAGAAAAGGATGTAACGAACCTTGCCTCTAAACAAATTTTTGCTAGATGGCAAGCAATACTTTGTATTTTTGATTTTAATATAGAATTTATAAAAGGAGAAAATAATCATCTACCTGACTTCTTATCCCGAGAATTTTTGCAGGGAAATGGCTCCTAATACTAGAGGAAAACTGCAAAAGGAAAAAGGGATAAAAACTGAAAAATAGAGTAATATTCCTCTATTAAAACTGGAAGCACATAATGATGAAGAAATGATCATTAATCATTAAGAAAAAGGTCCTTATGTGGAGAAGACCACAATTCATATCATAATCCTTCAAGCTAAGGATCTTGATACATATCCATATGATGTGGCAGCAAAATACTTGCCAGAAAGATATAACTATGTTCATACAATGATGGGTAGAAACCTACGATATTATGAGAAAATTCTTCTCGAAACTGACAGTACTAAGATACAGCACAATTACAGAGTAGAAAAATCAAGAGATGAATTTGTTTTTTTCTAAAATTACTATTGAAAAGGTAATATTCCTTGAATAATGGGATAATACGTAGAATTCTAATCAATTCAAAAAAATTCAAGATCCTAATCCTTCAGGACCCAAATATTATAACTACTGGGATTACCAGAATGCCTAGGAAAATGTTCTTCTCGTTCAAAACAGCCAAATGAAGCATTCATGGTTTATCAGATTTAATTATCAAAGTGATAAACCAAATTGGTTTTATCTGTTATTTTGGGGAAAATTTGGCCCAACCAAAGATATTCTTCCTGAATAGCACAAAAAAGCTGTGCAATCAGACCTGGATTTATTTAATCTTTTTTATCAAATATGGTGTCCCATGGATCCTAAGATGGGACTGGATTATATCCATTCTTACTGCTCCAGAATATTATTTGGATAGGAAAATATATGTGAAGTGGTGGGATAAATACAGTCTCACTAACATTCAATAAAAAAGACCAATGCCACTCTTGGCGAAACCTGTCAAGCCCTTGATAACACCGACAGAAAAGTTTTGTCAGTTAAATCAAGAATTGACACAAAAATTTCAATCAAGTCATCTTAGTGCTTCAGAGAACCAATTAAAGCTTATGGTCTTTGAAGAACTTAATAAGATTATTACTCCAGCAAAAACTGCTCCGTCATCATCTTCCTCATCACGCTATTCGGACCTCTATGCTAATGAAGATGTTTGCTATAGGATCGAGAACTACCCTTTTGATGACGAAACACTTCACAACATGGACACATAATCGATCACTTTGTGAAAAGCATCAACCACACTGACGGAAAGACTGCACGAATATTCTCTTTAACAAAAGAGAAAATGAGGTGACATAAAGGCAAAGCAAAGCTGAAGAATTGTTAAAGAAAAAGCAAGATAAAGTAGCATTCACTACTTAAAGCAGCATCCACCACTTATCTTCATGATTCCCAAATCCACTATGAGGATTGCGAATCTTGAAGCCTTTGTCGTTTTCTTTCCTACTATCTCTATATAAGAATGTTTGTGTAGTGCAGTTGTATCGGCGGTAGTGTAAGATCCAGCTCTCTCTCTCTCTCTCTTGTTCTTGTGTGCGAGTATTTGAAGTTCCTTCCTGTGTGTGCTACTTGTAAACAAGCTCTGTAAGAGTGTTATTAAATAAATTCTGCTTTTTTGTAAGTATATATGTTAGACTTTGTTCCTCTTCTATCTTAGACTCTATTTATCTATAATATTGCAAAACTAAGTAATACGTGATCCTGTCCCGAGTGGTATCAGAGCCACGTTTGTTTCTTTTGTACTTAGATTTTTATCTTTAACGTTATAAGGATATTAGTATCTTGAGGTCCGAGGCCTCTCGTCGCAGGTGCTTTGTTTTTCCCTTTCTGTTTGTTGGGGTTTTGTGTGAGTTATTTTCTGTTGACGGGCCACTCTTCTTACTACTTTCCTTCATAATGTCAAAACTTAGAAATCTATTTACTAGTGAAGCATCTAGCTCTAGATCTCCATCCCAAGTAAGGACTCTTAGTATCAAAAATAGTGAACACTTAAACTATGAAAACTTAGATCAAAGCCTTTTTGAATTGGAAAATGCCTAAGGTACCCACAAAGGGAATTTATTCTAGAGGAACTTTTAAATTAACAACGGACTATCATATAAAAACAATAGAAAGAACTGTCTTGATAACCTCAACTACTGAAAATTTACAATTATTGAGAAACAAAGATCTTGAAATGATCCATAATAAAGAAAAATATCATTATGTACATATTGGTCTTGTTCAAATTTTTGCCAAAACACTCACCAGAAATGGATTAAATACATCCATCCTTATCTGTCTTAGAGACTGTAGACATCTAAAATTCTCAGATTCTCTTCTAGGACTAGTTCAATCCACTCTCAATGATGGACGTGTGTTTTTCAATGCTTTTCCGAATTTTTCCGTATCCTTTTCTGATCTAGGACTCTTGAAGGTTCTAACTTTAAACCTTCAAACACAAGGGTTCAATATGGATCCCTCATCTAAAAACATAGCAATATCTTATAGAGTATGCTTTAAGGTTACGAATACCATAACTCCCCAAGCTAGAGTCGCTACTGAAAAAGGAGTAACAACTCTGTTTTTAACAAACTCAAAAAATAATACGGTTATACCAAAAGCTCTTAAATGGGAAGAGATAAAACTTCCTGAGAACTAGACACTAAATCAAGCCATACCACCAAAACCTTTAGAAAGTAAAGAATTACAAAACATAGTAGAATATCCAAATGGTGATGTAGAAATCAATTTTTCTACCTCAAGAAGAATGACTATAAACAAAAATATATCTTCTGATACACCAAGGTCTTTTGTTTCATCTGAAAAACCTATCTGTAGACCAACAGGCTTAACTTTTGCTACATATCAAAAAAACTATGAGCCTTTTGAAGCAGATTTCTATGTTAATATGCTAAGCTTACACAAAGAAGATAAGTTTAAAATAGACAAAGACTTATTACGAAAAGATTTTAACTCTGAGAAAAATGAAATAAAAAAGAAGTGGTTTCTAGGAAACTTTAATTAAGAAGAAAAGGCAATTATCCGAAGCCAATGGTACGGACAAATGGAAGAATTAAAGAAAAATATATACTTCTTTGATTGGTATGAAATTTATTATATACAAATATTAAAAGAAATGCTTAATGACCTTCCAGAAGAAGATTATGCTATGGTAATAAAAAAAATGACAAACACCTGGAAGCTTAGTAATAAATAAGAAGAAATCGAATCTACACATCCTCCCTTAGAACAGATTAAGATTGGAGAAATGAAGGCATCTCCCTTCAAAAATATAGAACCTAATAATGAAATTGTTAGGTAAACACATTTGGCACAATTAATGGAACAAAATAATTTTACCAACATTCATCTATAGACCATTGGAAAGCAAACTGATAGGATAGAAAACTTTTTAGAAAATAATAAGAAAAATACTCCTCAAAATAAGGTACCATCAAAATCTCCTGCTATAATTATACCTCATTACATAAAAGAAGGAATTGAATTAGGAAATAAAGAACCATTAAAAATTAATCAAATTAATGAATTTACACAGGAACTCTCTTCAATATTACAAAAATTATCCCTTACTGATACTGACAATACAGTACAAGAACAATCTTATGAAAACACTGATACTGAGCTTGACGATGCTATTAATAAAATTTATTCTACAACTAAGAACTATTACACTAGACCTACACCCATAGACATTCAGTTTGAGGATGATCTTCCTGTTAGAGACCATTTTAACGGACGATTACTTGTTAAATGGAACCTTGACGGGTTTAGTGAATATCAAATACATCAAATGCTGCATCAGATTCTAATATATGCTACCGCCTGTAAAACACACAACAATTCAGAATCAGGAATTGTTCAGGCCATAGTTGCTTTTATATATATATATATATATATATATATTAATTTTTAGGAGATATTTGTGATGGCATATTTGATTAGGATAATCATTAGAGTGATTGTAAGATTTGACTAAAATGAATTAGTAAGAATTTTTAGGGTGTGGTTAGATTAAAAGACAATATGATTTAGAAATAGTAAGTCTCTTCCTTTAATGATTTAGAAAGGACGTAGGATCATGATTTATTCCTAGGATTAGATAATATTGTGGTTTGGGTGTCGTACACTGAATGAAGTTTTCAGTGACACTGTTTTGAGTGTTTGATTCTGATCTGATTGTGCTCCTGAATGATACGAGCTAGTTGGCGTTTTACACTTTGGCACCAGAACATAGAGTTTTGGTTGTGGTTTAAGTTGGTGTCCGGTATTGTAAATTAAAAGTGACTTCGAGACCATGGTTTTGATTCTTGTGTGGTGTCTTTTGAGTAAGCTTGATGCCCAGATGACGCTTTTGCTGGTGTTTTCTTAGATTGTCGTCATGGGTTGAATGTTGTACTCATGAACCTAGCTCTCCCAAGGTGTGGTTTTCTTGGCATGATGAAGAGGCTATTAAGGCTATGTTTTGAATTGTGATTTTGACTTTTGGTTTTTGTGTCATTTCTAGCACGGTGTTTTGTGGTATTTTCAAATGATATTTAAAGGATTTCAAAATGGTTTTCCAAGAGGATTTTGGAAAGAGAAAATGCATAGGTTTGCAAATAGTTTTGGAAAGAGTTTCCTAGTATTTCTGCTTATGGTGGACCAATAGACCGAGGGATTGTGTTGTCTGGACTAGGAGATGTAGGCTACATTCTTGGGGGGTCAAGTACTTCGCCTAGATTGAGGTTTTGAGACTAAGAGGTTGAGGTAAGTGTTCGTCGGATCTTGAATGTATAATATTCCTAAATTGTCATTCATGATACCAAAGTTGAGGTCCATAGGTCGAAGTGCAATCCAGGTAGGTGTTAGTTCCAAGTGCTGAAGACTTAAAGTATTGTTCGTACTTGGTGGTATCGTGGCAACAAACGTGGGAGGTATGAAACCACCAAGTATGGACAATCCCTTGAGTATGGGTACCGAGACTTATGGGTGTTGACTGAGCTTAGAGGTGAGGAGCTTCTAGTAGTTTAGAGCATTGAGCTAGGACATCGAGAGGGTGTACCTTATGGTTTGTCATGAGAAAAGACAACTTGCTTAAGTGGGGTGAGTAGTTTTCCTAGGTAGGGTTAGCTTTTAAGGGTCCTGCAAATGGTGGGACTATGAGACATGCAGACTCCTCCACTGGGTGGTTGTCTGTTGTAGTGCAGACACTATGGTAGATCCTTGGTGGACTACTTATGAACGGCGTTGACTGCTTGGCACCAAGCAACACGATACGTTGTTTGACTTGTAGTTTTGTTGAGCCCTGGTTTAGGAAATTAGGCTCTAGCTTAGAGAAGGCTGTGGTGTTGCGGTTGTAATGGCATGGTACTTGGAGTAGTGGCTCCGTAGTTTTAGTCTAAAGGAGACCATAGTATTGCGCCTGTGTGGTATTGTACTTTGGAGCAGAGGTTCCGTAGCTTTGGCATTATTGCTTGAGTATAGAGGGAACTGTGTTGTGCAAAGTAGAGGCTCTGTAGTTTGTGTTCTTATGGTTGCTATGATGGATGATCTAGGTACTATAGAGAGTGTTCAGACTCACAAGTTATCTGATTTACATAGAGTGTGTGGGATCAAGTTGTATGCTTTGGTGTGACTTTTGAGCTTGATTTGGCAAAAGTGACTATTTAAGTATACATAAAAGATTTTTAAAGAGCATGTACATGGTTTTGAAAAAAAAAGAAGATAAAAAAATAGTTTTAAAGACATGATTTATGAGATTTTGCTGTCTACTAGACAATAGTGGATTGCCTTATTATGGTGTTATTGTATCCAGGTAGGATGCCATGCTAATTAGTGTGGGCGTAGTTACACCTACTTACTCGACGTGGTGTGTCGAATTGTTAGGTGGGGTGTGTGCTAGATGACCATTTTGAGTGGTCACTCATATGTACTTTTGATTTCTGTTTTGGTAGGTGTAGGATATGAGTTGATTCTCAATTAGTGCACATAGGAGAAGTCACGCTGCCACACATCAAGGATTCTAGTGAATTTGTAGTTTTGCTTATTTCAATTAATTATTGCTGTCGAGTGTATTTAGATTTAATTACATATTTAATATAATTATTAGAAAATAATAATAAAATAAAAATTATAATTAGAACTCGTACAAAATCTTTTGCAATCATTTGAATTTTGATATATGAGTAGTTGAAAGATCATTAGATGACTGATTACAAATTTTGAGATCATATCAATTTATTATTATTTTATAATATTTTGAATGAGATAGAAAGAAAGGAAAATAAATAAATGATGCCTAAGCGTATTTATTCAAAAAGAAAAGGGAAAAATGGAGGTAGATTAATTTATTATTATTTATAATATTTTTAATTAAATAAAAAGAAATAAAAATAAATAAATAATACTTTTGCTGTTGAGAAATAAGACTTAGCGTCTTTTATTAAAAAAAAAAGGAAAAAAAAAAGGAAGGGAGCGTGATTGTTGTTTATATTAATATGTAGGAAGGGAGGGGAAGGAAGGGAAAAGGGAAAAGACTGACGTCTCTGTGGCCATGGAGAGCGGTGGTGGTGGTAACGACGATGGCGCTGCTGCTAAGCAGCAGCAGCTGGTGGAATCGTTCTGCGGCATCACCTCCGCTTCGAGAGAGGAAGCAGTCTTCTTCCTGGAGAGCCACAACTGGCAGCTTGAATCCGCCATCCAGTCCTTCTACGACGAAGACAACAACCAGATCCAACAACACCGACCACCTCCACCATCGCAGCATCAGCGACAATCTCATTCTTCTTCTCCTCCCCAAGAAGAACAAGAAGACGACGATGTGGATTATGTCCCTCCCGCCGACCTCAATCTCCCCCCCGGTCGTCCTTCTGGCAGGGACAAGAAGAAGAGCAAGAAGCCGTCCGGGAGAAGCCGTCCTTCCGGTGGTATCAGGACGCTTGCTGACCTTAACCACCAGCCTTCCGGATCTGATACTGACGATTCCGATGAACCTCAGGAGTATTATACCGGTGGTGAGAAGAGGTTTGTTTCCTGATCTGATTTCAACCCTGCCGATCTTTGTTTCTTCTACCTTCCTAGTCAATAAATAAAATACATACTTGTTAGAATATCATGAATGTTGCTTTTAGGCATAAACTTAACTAAGATTAAAATCACCCAAACAACACTGAGATTTGGAGGAGATGTCTGATGGTGTTATTGAGATGAAAATATGAAACAATACAGAAGAAAGATGGATCGTTGTCGTGGTCTCTCAGAATAGTTCCCAGGGGATTAAATTCAGGACCTTAATTGTTCCTCTGGGATCGTGGTATATTGTCGCAAGCATTTCATTGCTTGTATGAACTCTGACCCTTGTCTGTAAGGATGAAGCTTCAAATAAACCCATCTTCCTTTTCTAAAGTCTACATCAGTCCTCCACTTACTGGCCATTGTTTTCGTTTGTTACTGCTACCTTGGCAAATTATGTCGGCATTTCAGATATCTTCTCCGTTATTTGGAAGCATTGAGAGCAAAGGCATCTCAATTAAGGCCCTACACTTTGTTGATAGCTTCAGATTGACCATCAATCATGGATGAGAACTTGTACTCCTGGCATTTTCTTGATTTTGTTTCAAAACAAAATGTGGGACCTGAAGGTCGCATCCTATTTCTTGCAATAATCTATGGAATTACATGTATTTTCAAGACATAAGGATGCTATATCTTCTGCTGAATATGGATGCTAACTAATTACTATAAAATGTGCATACTTGCTAATTACCAACTGCCACCACTACCACAGTATTTTCCCCAGAGGAAGCTATTTTATGAATTCCATATTTACATGAGTCCAACTCTGATATGAAGATACAACATGCCAAACCTTTTTGTGTGAAAAGAGCCACTCTCTATCAAAATTTTGAAATCCTTTATCCAGCCCCTTATGTCTACTTTAGCTCTTATTCCAAATTGATCTTTCAAAACCCATAATGCAGCAGTATCATGGAATTTATGCAGCATCTTGTGTTTAAATTCAGGAATACTATTTGGATGTATAAACTTCCTTTGTATAAAGGCACTATGAGAAAATTTTATGTTTGCACCTGTTTTAATTTACCTTGCCAGTGTTAGAACCTGAGCTCACCCCTCTTGGCACATGCTGCACTGCTCGTGGGTTCTGGGTTGGATATGCTGGTTGAGGTTGCTGAAGAGCTGAGATGGTTGCTGAGCTAAGATGGTTTGTTCGTAAAGTGTTTTCCAACAAAAAGAAACAAGTAGAGGACGTTCAATTGCTTTATTGAGGATTATTCGATGCTTAAGTTGGTAAGTGGAGATCAGGTTTTAAGAGAATGCAAGAGTGTAAGAACATGGAAAGAGTAAAGTTGTAAAAAAGGTTAGAAAAAGATACCTCTACTGCATTCAAGATGGTGTATTTATACCTTAGGGTGGTTGTTGGAGGCGGTTGTGGTGTGTGTTCATTGATAATGTTGTCTAGACACGTGTATGATGAGGGAGCCATATGTAGTAAGATGCTTTGTCAGTTGTGTTTAGCGGCTCTAGTAGGTTTTGCCAAGGACATATGATATGCGAGATGTGCAAAAGGCCATCTTAGTGTGCTTGTAGTGATGTCCGTTGGCTATTGTAGGTGTTAGGTGTTGAACGAGAATATGTCCATAACTTGGTCTTTTGCTTGGTGCACTTAGAGCATGTGAAGCATGGCACCTAAAGACTTCAAAGCATCGATGGGGCCACACACCATTTCCTGAGAAATTCTCTAGGCTTGGTGTTCGATTAGCACTAGTGTAGTAGTGTTGAAGTGGTTTGGGCACTCGGTCGGTGTAGCTGTGGCATAGGTTGATTGTGGTTGACCTCACAAGTGTCTTTAGGCTATTTACATGGGTGTCTTCTGTTGATTGGCTGGGTATCTTTAGACTATTTGCCTAAATGTCTTTAGATTGTTCGTTGAGGGTCTTCATGTCGATTGTTAGAGTGTTTTTAGACTGTTTATCGAGGATCTTCTGCTCAATTATAGCTTTTCTGTTAAGTCTTCAAGTTTAACACTCAAATGTCTTTAGGCTGTTGGTTTGGGGTTGCCAGATGAAATATTTCGCATCAAGATTCTCCTATTTTGGTAGTTGATCAATCGACCTGTTGTTGAAGTAGTCGGTTAGTCGGTATGGGCAACGTTTGTCCCATAGCGGAGCACAAAGAGATGTGTCGTTTCTGTAGTGGTCATGCGTCACTTTAGTTGTGGTTATGTCATCAATTGTCTTTGGGACCATAATGATATTTGCCATTTGAGAATTGTAGCCCAAGAAGGTGATAGTTTTGAATTTCAAAAATGTCTTTTTAGATTAGGACACATGTGTAGACACTGGTCCATGTGCATATAACCACGGCGGGGGGCTCTGCATGTCACTTTTTCCTTCAGTGAGATTGAACTTTGAGTCACCTTAAAGGGATTTAAGTATGCTTCTTTCTCTAAAAATGACTGGTGATGGACATACATAAGGTAGTCAGGGGTAGGAGTTTGGTGCTGGTGGGTCAGTCGGAAAAGCTAGGAACGTTAGGGAGGAGGTGCTTGAGGTGGTCTTTGAGGAGGCTTCTGAGGAACATCAGGTGGTGCAAGCTCCTATTGATGACGATGATGATGTGCCCCTGATTTAGCAAAGGAGGGTTTTGATGGAGCAACTAGCAGCCTCCTCATCTGCTGTAGGGAGCTTTGGTGTCATGAAGATCCAACGCTTTCTTAATGGTTTGGCGAGGAGAAGTTATGCTGGATTGGCACCTTTGGGAGATCAGGGGTCTCCTTAGGTTCTTGGATGACTACATCTACTAGTAGAGACGACAAGGGGCACCCAGAGTCAATCAGCCATGTGAACAAAGGTTGTTTGATGATGCTTAAGGACCACCTATTGGTTGGCCTTTGACTTCTGCTTCCACCATTGGTAGTCAACTTTTGCTATTGGTACAACTTGGCTTTGACATAGTTCCATTCAAATGGGATATGGAGCATTGTCTTGGTCGTAGTTCTCATGATGGGGTTTGGTCATCGTTAGACTTTGCTACTATTCAGGAAGATGTTCTATGTCTCCTTCTGTTGATCGGGGAAACTGGTGAGTGGGATCCCCTCTGAAGTGAGGAACTTCCTTTTTCATTGCTTAGTCATCTCACTGTCAGTTAAGGAAGAGTTGTACTTTATGGATTGGGATGTTCTCCCAGAAGGGTCTAATGTTAAGCGAGCGGACATAGAACTCTCGAGCTTTGATTTAAAGGTCCTGGAGTTGATGCAAATGTACATGGGCAGCCTTGCCTCATACAATGATATCCTCAATCCTTGGAACTTGCCTAAGTGGGGTTATGGCTGCTTGCAGGCAATGACAAATTCTCCTATTGGTTGGATTTCAAGTATCCTTCGGTAAGCTTGACTTAGAACATCGGTGGCTCTGAAGTGAGATAGAGCTTGTGCGTCCATAGGTTGACAAGAGAAAGCGAGTGACTAAATTTGTCGATGCATGCCTTAGTAAGTTGGCAACTGCTACACGACTTTTCAGGCATAGTTCTAAATGTCGATTTCGTGTCGGACTTCGATAAGTTAAAAAATAGATACGTGTTGGGAAAATATCGGTATGTCGGAATCGTGTCGGTGGAAACATTATAAAAAAATTTACATTTGTTCAGAAAACTTCCATTTCGATATCGTGTTGGAGTCATGTCGGTAAATTGAAAATAAGACACGTGTCGGAGAAATTTCGGTGACACGCGTAGACATTTAGTACCATGCTTTCAGGTTGCTACATCGAGTCCACGAGGGCTAAGCCATTCCCTTGTTCTTACATTTACTATCACGCTTGTCTCTTGATTGCTTACTCGGGAGTTGAAATCTCGCTGGTTTGAGGCTCGTTCATCCCTTGATGAGGTGAGCAATGTGGAGGCAATGCTCATTGTAAACTTCATTGCCTTTAATATGGGACTAGCCTACTTGCAACTCTTGAGTCGCCACATGTTGAAGGCCAATTCAGAGAAGTTAGCTTCTCACCACCAGTTGTGTGGTAGTAAGCCATCATTCCTCTTGCTTTACTACTATGCTCTTTTCTTGTTTATTATTGTATGTTGCCCTTATAGATTATCTGACAAGAGATGTTGCATTTGATCTCCTTCGAGAGGGAGGAGGAAGCTTAGCTTGAGAAATCCCTCCTATAGGCCAAGTAGGAGGCGACCAATGACAGGGTGGAGGCCCTGGTGACTATTCTTGCCCACGAAAAAGGGGTGTTTCAAAGTGAGCTTGACCATGCATGGATGGACTAGGTGGTAAACCCACTGGTGTTCGATAGGTTGGAGATGAACAGGGCCTTACAATGGTCAATGAAGCTTGGCATTGACATCGAGGAGCTCCATTGGTCTAAGAGGGCCATTGAGGCAAGGTGCAGGGAAGCCACGGGTTGTGTGACAGAGGTGGAGTGGTGTGCAGTAATAGAGCAAGCTGTCATCGAGTATCGCATTTTCGAGGACCACTATTACGAGTTTGCCTAGTTGGTGAACATAGGCATCAACAAGGCCTATGAGGCAATGGTAAGGCAGCTCCCCACCATAGATGTCTTCTTCATCCTCTCCGAGCTGGCCTACATGTGCCTGGATGAGGAGGATGAAGTTGCGGAGCAGTCTGCCTTTGCTCTGCAGTAACCTGCGGTTGAGCAGCAGCAGCCTCTGTTTGAGCAGCAGCAACCTTCGGTTGAGTAGCAGCAGCCTTCAGTTGAGCAGCAACAGCCTTTTGAAGCAGTTAGAGGTGAAGCCCACTCAACTGAGCAGTAGTTGATTACTGATCTGAAGCAATCTGCCAGTGTGGCAGAGGAGGTCCACACCGTTGAGCCGTTGCGTGTCGTCGACTTAATGCAGCCTTCCGTTGCAGTTCAGGAGGGTGTCAATCTTGTCGAGCAGTAGTGTGGCATCACCCTAGGATACTATCAGGCCATGGCCAAGGAAGGCGTCCATTCTGCCGATGTTGGTGCAGAGTGGTGGTTGTGACCTGAGAGTGTGGTATAGCAGCCTCATCTAAGGGAGATAAACGTCCCCTAAAAAGAGTGCAGCATGTCCTTCGAGATGTCTACTTAGCACAGTTGAGGGCATGCAGTGCTATCGTACACATTGGGAGTTTGCACACAATTATGAGGTATGGTGCTGATCACGTGCTGCTGCAGGTGGAGTGTCCAGGTTACGATCACTAGCACAATGTTGTCAGAATGCAGAATTGTACACGTGGGTGCTTAGGTGTGTTAGACCTCAAACCCTTGTCTCTAATGTTCCAATGTTTCATATGACTTGCTATACACTAGTATGTCATCAAAAAATACTATTACAAGTTGTTTTTGGGATGGTCTGGATATATCATTGGTGAATGATGGAAAGTAAAAGGAGCATTACACATGACAAAAGGCATAGCAAGGATTTAATACTTAATAGTGTTCACTGTGTGTTCCTGCTCTTTTGCTAGAACCACTAATCCACTATATGTTCAAAACATATTTTTTGTATATTTGCCTACTTGATCATAGTATATCCTAAGATCCAGTTAAAGAATGCTCCAACAATAGTACATTCTTCATATGGCTTATCTATCATTAGAATAGATAGCATTTCTTGACAATGTACTTATTCAATTTCTTATAGTGAATCCAGAGCTTGGAGATCCATCAACTTTCTTAACAAGAAGATTGAGCTAAAGGTGGACCGTTCTAATTCATCTTCAATTTATGTTGCGTTTGGAAATACTTTTGTTTACGTAGTTTATTGAGAAAAGTTAGTTTTTTGTTAAGTTGTATTTTTTGTAGCTTTTATGAAGGTAAAGAAATCTTATTTAGTTTGTATGTCTAATAAGTACTTATGAGTTAATTGAAGGACTATATTGCTCTCGTTATTATCGTCAACTGTCGCCCACTCTTTGTCGTATCGCTACCATCTGTCGTTGTCGGCCACCATCGCCATTACCATCACTCACTCATTGCCGGTAGCCACCACTATCATCACCATTAACCACCACCCCCACTATCAGCTACCACCATCACCACCACTGCCGTCGCCTCTGGCCACCACTACTGTCATTGCCTACTCGTTGCTGTATTGCTGCTAGCCACTAACGTTATCACCATCGGCTACCACCATCGTTGTCGGCCACCATCACTGCCACCACCACTGTTGTCGGCCACCATCACTGCCACCACCACTATTGTCGGCCACTGCCATCGTCGTCGTTGCCCGTCATATCTGCTACCACTGTCGTCGTCGGCATAGAAGTAAACGTCGATTTTGTGTCGAACTTTGGTCCGACAAAAATAGGAAATGTATCGGACATCGGTGGGAATGTCAGTGGAAACGTGGTAAATTTACGGTAGTCCATGAAAATAGTCAAAAAATTTTGAATTTTGATTTGAAACTCTAGCATAAGCTAAAGTAAGCAATAATCTACATCTTAGAATACTTAGATCAACTTCTTTAATATGTATTACATGTAAAAAAAAAGATCTAACAAATACAAATACAATCATTATGTTTTACAATTTTACAATCATTCCTGATGTTTTTCATTTTTTCTTGATTTTAAATTAATTATGAAATATTCTTATTTTTTAAAAATTATAAAAAATTACTGATTTTATAAAGTCATTATGTTTGATCTATTGTATATGTGATGAATTGAAATATTATTAGGCTAAATCTTTATTTTTTAATTAATAACAAAATAAATGTGAAACTTTCTTAAATAAAAGAAAAGAGGAGGAGAGGAGATAAACTTGTTACTTTAAAAGAAATAAGCTGGATCGATAATTGATTAAAAAAAAAAAAGCTGGACTGTACCTTTGCAAATAGTGTGATTTACTTTAAAAGAAATAGGCAAGTATGCAAATAGTGTGATTTACATAAAAAAGTCTAGGTTGGACCGCACCTTCATATATGCCACAAACTTACACATGCCACAAACTTTAAAAGAGGAAAAAAAAGGGACTAGAGAGTGGAGATGAACCAGACAGAGCAGATGAGTCAGACGGTGAAGGAGATAAGGGCGGACGGCGTAGGAAAAGCTCGACACAGGACGGCGAAGGTGGACAATGTAAGACGGCAGGAGAAGCTTGATGATGAATGGGCGAAGGTGGACAATGTAAGACGGCAGGAGAAGCTTGATGATGAATGGGCGAAGGAGGACGACCCTAGATGGTGGATGGTGAGATGGTTGGCTGGATGATCGTGGGAGAAGCTTGAACAGAGGAGGAGAGGAGATGGGAGAAGACGCAGGTGATCGAAGGAAGTCAGTTGCTTTTAAAGGTGTGTCGTTCATGTTGGATTGTGGGGAAGGTGTGCCGGCCAAAATCTCAAACATCCACCGACATGTGAAATTTTCCGTTAAAAAATAACAAACATCCATCGATGCCACCGACATCCACCGAAATTTCCATCGACATGAGGTAAGTCGCGACGTACCTTTACATGTTGTTTCTTTGATTTCACTTTCCGAGAATGACATTTGATTCTATGGTTGTCGGTCATCATTGTCGCTACTGTCGTCGACCATCGCTACCATCGCCTTTATTGGCCATCGCCATCGGTTGTTGGCTACCACTACCATCGTCGTCGGTTACTATTACCATTGTCGTCGTCGGTTACCACTACCACTGTCGTCGTCGATCATCGTTGTCGTCGTCGTCGTCGATCACCGTCGTCGTCGTCGTCGTCGATTACCAGCACCACTGCTGTCATCGGTTACCATCACCGTCGTCGTCGTCATTACTTTAAGGATATCATTGAAAAAACTATGGTTAATATTCATAGTTTTTCAAAAAGTTAACACTCATTAGTTTTTCTCAATAGCTTAAAATGAACTAAAAGGTATAGGTAATTTTTTTGGAAAAGTTCGATAAACTGGTTCGCTTGGAAACGTTTATTAGATAATAAGCGCTTAATGTAATAAGCTAGTGTAAAAAGCGTTTTTAAATGCTAACTTAATCTTCAACCTATCTTTAGAATAGGATAGCATTTCTTGACAATGTACTCATTTGATTTCTTATAGTCAATCTAGAGCTTGTAGGGATCCATCAACTTTCACAAGAAGCCCTTGTTAAAGGTGGACCTCGTTAATCCATCTTCAATTTAAGCTTTAACCTATCTTTACATCTCAAGCTTTTATGTTGATACGTTTAGCCCCTCTTTGGATCTAGTTATATTGAAATAAGTGTGGAATTGACATTAGTGTTATGAGTAGTTGGTGAAAGGTACAATAAACCTAGCATAGTAATTCTGGCATATAAGTCTCATTTCCTTATTTTGTAGTCAATTCGTTCGGAAGGGATGAAATAAAGTTATTTCTCGTAAGTAATTCCATCCACTGTATCCCAATAGTTTATGCACATCTTATTTGTTTAAAATATATATTTAATACATCAATGATACTTATTTAATGGTCATATTTAATATTGTATCATTATAAAATACTATTTAATATGATTTTAAATAAAAATATTTATTCTTTAAATACTAATTATTATTGTTTAAAATAACGTAGTATTATATATAAACACCATTTCATATGATTTGAAATAAAATTTGTTTATGAAATATTTTTTATTTTAAATCAAATAAATAATGCTTATTTTTGGCATAATGTTTTATGTTATTTCAAATACAAATATAACTATTTAAAAATAGTATTATATTGAATAAAAAAATATTATTAATTTAAAATTGCTATTTAATATGATTTAAAATATAATAATATTGATTTTAAAATACTATTTAATATAATTTTATAGAAAATACTATTTAGTATCTAGGGTTTAGAATTTCAAATAAAATAATATTTAGTTATAAATACTATTTCATGAGTTTTTAAATAGAATATTATTTATTCATATTATATTATTCTAGATGATTTCAAATAAAATATGATTTATTTAAAGTACTATTTAATATATATGATTTATTATATAATGCTAGTTAATATGATATTTATTGTTATTCCAATTAAATTGTATTAGTATATGTAATACATATGTTTCATCACTTATTCCAATTTTTCCTCCAAATCAGAAAATCTTCAAATACAAACTTATTCACCTTGAGAAATCTTTCGCTCCCAAATAGAATAATATTTATAGTGGAATAATAATACCAACTTTAACTTATTTTGTATTCTACATCCAAAGAGGGCCTTACGATTTAGTGGATATTGATTTAGATTTATCTTTTAATGTAAATTCCTTACAAGTGGAAGCCCATTAGATACAACAAATATTAATTAGCATTTTTGCAATACTCTTGCAAGTCTTCCCTCTTTTAAAGAGATCTTATGACCATAATCCCTTTCAAGTGTAAGGCTGCAAGGCACAACAAATATTAATTAGCACTACTGCAATAACCCTTGCAAGTCTTCCATCTCTGAATCACAGTGCTCTTAATTTTGTTGGTATGTACTACAGTTGACTACCTGCCTTATTGTGGTGTCTCTTTATTCCTTATGCTTTAGTTATTTTTTATCATATGGTAATGTAACGCTCCAAACCTGGGCACGCTATCAAATAACAACATCACAAGCCTAATTACACAAATTACAGAACAAAAAGACTGTAAGCAAGGCTCACCTCTAGGATCTCGATGCGCGGCTAGAAACTCTGATTCCTGCACCAGAAACTGGCTGCACGCGGCCTGCACCTGAAAACACACAGCATGCGTGAGTGACATCTAAGTCACCCAGTACGCGCCCTTAAAACACCCAACTACAAGCAAACACGATAAAATCAAAGAAAATCTGTTTCATAACATTGTAAAACTTGGTTTTATTCCTTAAAAATCACTTTCTTTACAAAATCAGCACTTGGGACCTCAATCCCAAGTTAGGCTTTTCAAAAGCCACAATTTTTTCCTTTCTCAAAACATGTGGAAATTCTTTCAAAAACCACTTTCAAAACCCTTTTTGGAATTCATTTCTTTTTTTCCAAAACCACACCATTCAAAACATGGGATTCTTCCCAAAACACATTCCTAACCAGATCCAGCCTAAAACACAAGGCCCCACTGGGCTCAAACCAAACCACAAATACTGGCTGGCAACTGGTTAAAACATCAACATTCATTTCAGGATTCTAAGACCATCTCACAAGTCCAATCCTGACCACACACATTACTCTTTCATTATTCATTTCCACTTTCATTAATATTGTTACCTTGATCAGGGGTAACCAGGC
>JAMKQA010014396.1:0-24654 GCA_024699735.1 Posidonia australis
TGCCTAACACCTTCCTCGTGCGTAATAGGAATCCTTACCCATCCTCTGGTTAGCAGACATCCAGCCTTCCCATTTGCATCCCATGCATTCATCCTTTTGTAGTTTTCCTCGTCTTTCCCTTAAAAGACTAGGTGGCGACTCCCTTCTTTACCTTCTTCTATCCTTGCGCCTTCGCCGTCATCGGCATGACTGTGGTCTCCTCCTCTCCACCCCTTTCCCTCCGGGTCGGGCGGTCGGTCAGACGGACACGGTCACAGTGTGCAATGGTCTCAAAGCGAGCATGCGATGCTTTGCCAAGGAAAGGCAAGGTGTAGACATGCTGGTCGTCACAGACCACTCATGTGGTAGGCAGATGGGACCGGACGGGAGCAGAAAGAAATGCGAAAAGGAAGATGTGAATGCAGGGGGTCAAGCTGCAACTACAGGTGTACTTTGGACTATCAAACCTGCCAAAGTTGATGTTGGCTATGGTGAGGAATGATGCTTGCTTGCTAAATTATACAAAAGCATGCATGTTCGACCATTGTTCTGAATTATGCTCTGAAGGCAGGATGAATTACATTGAACTGGTCTGGGCCTCTGATTAGGTCGCTATCTGCTTCTGATATGCATGTCTGGATTGTGTATTGGTCCTCTTGCTTGTTCAATCATTGTGTTCTTGCTATTCTAATCTTAGTTGTGCTATCGCTGGGTGTTCTCCAGTAGTGCTTGCAGAATTTGACTGATTGTGGGGAGATTGCTGCCATACTGTTGATTCTACAAATTTGTGTGGTCTATGCATTGATAGGTTCCCTTGATGCATGTGTGCTTTGACTAGAAAGCAGCAAAAATGCCTCTGGTTGAAGATGCTTAGTGTAGGCCTGCAAAGCAATGCAATATGCAAGCAAAGCGGCTCAAACAAGCAAGCCAATTATAGAAATGATTGTTGGGAGCGGATTTTATTGCTGGAAGCAAGTAGGCTGATTGGTCGTGGATGATTTTTATTGTTGGAGATGGTAAATATATTTTGTTGATTAGGGGCAGTTTTTTATTATTGTTTTCCCTTAGTTATGCTGGAAAGCTGCATACTTGTTGAACAGGAGGAGGATGCCCTCGACTCAGTAGACCCTACCAAGATTCACAAGCTGTGGGTGGCTATCGTTGGGTGAGTGCTAGCGCTCAAGCTTGCTATGTAAGGTGGTGTGAAGGACTAGGCTCTATGCCAAACTCTTTTAAGACCTTCCACCTACTCTTTGAAGATCTTAAATATTTTCTTGCTCTCTCATAGATGCACGGGTTCGTTCTATCCTTCATTTAGAGGTAATAGGCGCTTGGTTTGGCTTGGAAGCTTTTATTATAGGAGAGGGGCTAGTCCCTTGAAGGTGTGGGCTTCACAGGTGCATGCTTCGACTCTTCTATGAGGTATGGTAGGGGTAGGGCTACGCCGCATGCCTCTTACTCTTAAGCTAACTTCTGTCTTTGCCTTCTGTCTTCTATTTCTTTTATGCCCATGTGGATGTATGTTCTTTGCTCACTCGCTTAATCACCTAAGCATTTTATCTCCCTCTTCGAGGTGTAGGGTCCTTGCAGAGTTTGGACACTTCGTCTGGATCTCGATGAGTGGGTTTCCTCACTAACTTGGTCATCTAGGTTGTGTCAATTGAGGAGGGATGGTCCTTTCCCTTTATAGGCAAGTTTTTCGATTTTCGTCATCAGGCAAAAGTGGACATGCAAAATGTTTTCTTTTGTTTTCTGATTTTTAAATTATTTTGATTTTTTTTATTTTGTGTATTTTTTTATTTTTTTTGTTGGATGTTTTTTTTGTGTTTTTCTTTTATGGAGAAGTAAAAGAAGAAACAACAAAGAAATAGAAAAAGGATACGGTTGCGGTCCCTACTACGTGCTATTTTGCTATTGCTGACTGTGCTGATGGGGACCACTAATTATTCAAGCTGTGTGGCCGAGGTTGTTGGCATTGAAAAAATTGCTAGTAGGTTTGTTAAAACTGTGGATACTGCTAAAACTACCGGTTTGTATCTACTATTGGGGTCTAAAGTAGGGGCACTCGCAAGACCAGGTTGGTGCACAATAGGCAAGCAAACTATGGGCTAAGTCCCCCACAGGAAGATTGGAACAGAAGAGGGAAATAGATCGATGAGATCGACAGGATTCATTGGGAAAAAGTTGGAATTAGAAGGGACAGGAGAAAGGAAGAAGACCCTCAAGCCTGCAACATCCTTGGAGCTTGAAAGCTCAAGTGAAGATGTGCTAGGCTGGTCTGGCAGTGCAGGTGTAGGTGTAATACCGGTAAAATTCATTTTGTAATTATTTACATTTTAATGAATTTATTCCCGGACAGGTGTTACTGTTCCGAGGCCTGTTGTGTGGATTTGTGTTTTTTGGACTTGGATTGGCCTCGTGGGCTAGCCTCTTTTGCGTATCCCTGTGCGTGGTTTGGTACTGTGCATTGTGGCACTGTGCTTGTGTGGGCCCGATTGTGGGGTCTGTGTGGGGCCCGCGTTGTAGGCCGATTGGTGGGAGAGTTGTGTGCAATTGTTTGCTTGTGCGGGAGGTTGGTGGTTGCATGGTGCATGCATGCATGCAACTACCATATTGGAGCGCATATTTATATAGGCGGCCGACGACTCTTCTTCTACACCTCTCCTTCTCCGTGTAGCTTCCTGTCCCGAGCACGCCACTTCTCTTCTTCTTCCTCTTCTTCCACTCGTTCTCTCCTTCCACCCATCACACTCCACCTCCTTCCCGTCTCTCTCTCTTTCTCTCTTTCACTCTCCCTCCGTTGCCCCTCTTCCCTTGCGTCCCCTTCCTTTGTTCGGTGTGCTCGTGTGTCGACGGAGGCGTGCGGTGGCTCATGGCAACATGGGAAGCCCTGAAGTTGTGTCCCGAGGTCGAGGAAGCCCTGTGGACGTCGTGGTTGCCGAAGTTGGTCGGAGGATTTGCTGGCGTTCGTTTCAGGTATGCATCTCCAACCCTTGTAATAGAGAGCATGAAATTGGTAAAAATTGATAGGATTGCATGGAATATAGGTAAATTTACATTCCTAGAATTTATTGTGATTTTATGTGAATTTATGGTGGATTTATGGGCATTTATGCCGGTGGTTGAGTTTTGGGTCGTTTTGACCCTTATGTCTTTGCGATTTTATATCTCGATGCATGGTGATTGGATTTTGGTTTTGTTTATTCGGATTTGGAGTAGACTAGAGGGACTACATCTTATGTTTTATGTGAGATTTTTGGTGGTTGTTTGGCGGGTCCAATAGGAGCTCCCACTTTGGACGATTTCGAACTGTAAGGTTTGGGTCATTTTCTGTTTTTCGCAGAAATCAGCATACTGAACAATTTAGGTATACCATTTTCTATCAGTATGGTCCTCTGGTCGACGTTTGATCATTCGATTTTGGACGGTCTACTGAATCAGTGGATTTCGGTCGACCAAACCATTTTCGGTATACCGATTTTGGCCTGAGTGTTGACCGTGGACCTAATTCAGTCGACCGATCTAGATTGGTCTATCGAAACAGTGGATTTCGACATACTGAACCTATTTTTCGACATGCAGAATCAAGGCCCAAACATGTTTATAAAATGTGATTTCCATGGGTTTTCTAGATTGACTTGTTTTGCCCTTTTGAGTGGGATTGTGGGCCATTAATGGTGGTCTCTTGGAACACTTGATACACCGTTTTGCTGAGGTTTTTAGAATAGTTTTCAAAGATATGAAAATGGTTTTGAAAGTGAATTTCAAAGAAATAGTTGGCCTGTTTTGGAAAATGTTTGCGTGGTTTGCTGTGTGCGGGCTGAGACAGTGTGGGACCATGTCGTTGGGGCTAGGAAATGTGACGACATTCTCCGATGGTTGAGCACGACTCCTTGGTTGAGGTCGGGAGCCGAGATACCTGAGGTTGAGGGGTGTTGGGTCTTGGAAGTATGAGACTCTTTGACTATCGTCTCAAGGCTAGGGTTGAGGTATCTTGTGGCATGATAGGGAGGTATGATACTCCTACTGTCGCTGTAAGCACTGAGGCTTAGGTGTCGTCGGGTGTGGAGGTATGACACTCCCTCCTGAGCACTATGTGTGGAGGACGCCGTGAAGTGGCATACCCTGTTGTGGCCAGTGCGGGTTGGACACGTGCTCCGTAGTTGGTAGCATCCTGAGAGATAGGACAACCTTCCTAGGGAGGGGTTGGCTCTTTGAGGGTTCTCCAGAGAGGGACAATCGCGGGACGGTGAATGCTCCTGCACAGGGTGGTCGTCATCGTAGCAGTGTAGAATGTCGTGGTCGCTCTTCAGTGGAATGTGTGTGGCCAGAGTTGGGATGCCTGGTGTCGGGCTTCCCGACTCACTATGTGTGGTTTTGGCCATTGAGGGCCTTTACTTGTGATTTTGGGCTGGTAGAGCCCTAGTTGTGGTTTTGGCCGGTGTGGGCCTAGTTTGAGAGGTTTTGAGAGAATGGTTTGCGAAATGAATTTAAAAGGAAAATTGATTATAGTTTTGTTTTCTGTGGTTTTTCTTGGGATGCGTACTAGGTGACTTTTGTCACTCATGCGTTTTCCTTGTGGTTTTGGTTTGTTAGTGCAGGCATGCGGTTGATTTAACGTAGTGCATATAGTCAAGAGTCTCTTAGCCGCACAAACAGGTTTTTGGTAGTTTAATATCTCTTGTTTAGCTTTAATTTTCTCGTAGTTTAAATTGTTTTAAATTGTCGTGGAAAATGTAGGGCATTACAGTAGGTGTGTGTGCAGATGCACGTGCATGCTCTGCCTCCTGCAAGCTAACACTGATGACCTTCCAGTCGATTAGGTTATGAACGACATCCTACAAAGTTATGCCGCTATCAGTCGAATGCTCAACATGACGATGAATGTTGCTATACACGCTCGTGTCATACCACCTTGGAATAGGATCTGGTAGTAGACAAGGGTTTGAGAGCCTTAGAAATGACTCAACCTTGGGGAAAATAACACACAACGGCTTAGCAAGTGGAGTGTAGTCACTTTCGATGCGATGAGGTTGCTTTTGCCTCAGTTGTTGTCCTTGTCGAGCCAAAGCATTGTGTTGCACAGGCTCGATGGTGGAGGATAGAGTTGACAAATGGATCGAATCGGGCCGACCTAAGTCGGGCTGAAGTTTTTTTCCCTTCAGCCATGCACCGCCTGGTAGGCCGGGTCGCGGGCTTGGTGGGCGAGGCTAGGTTGGGCCAGTCCATTGGGCCATTTAAATTTTAAAAAAGAATTAAAATTTTTATTAATAAAAAAATATTTTTATGCATAAAAAAATTAAAATTTAAATAATGATTAAAAAATACATAATTATTTTTTATACATAAATTTTACATTTTTACACTTTCTTTTACACTTTTACTCATTAGTAGAGTCTGTTCTGGTCCCCCCCGTTGATGTTGACGTTGCATCGTCGTCCTCTGATTCCTTGTTCAAGTTTAATCCCTGAAGACGATCAATCGCATCATATCAGTCTTTTAAGCATTCAGTAACTTCTATAGACTTTTCAGATAATCTACATCTTCTATCATTTAATACCCTTTTTCTTGCAGAAAATATAGATTCCGACACTACAGTTGACGCTAGAATCATTAGTAAATCTTTTGTCATTTTTAAAATTATAGGAAAGCTAATTGCTGTACTAGACCACCACTTTAATATATCTAAGTTTTCCATTTCTAAATCACTAAAAGCAAACTTGCATTCTAAATAATTTTATAATTCAATATTTGTAGTTGATTTTACATGTTTTTCTTCCTTTTTATTTAATCTATTCCAAAAAAAAAACTACTACTACTACTACTTGTATATGTTCCTACAAAACTAGATGTGTGACCACTACTACTACTTTCACCATAATTTCTAGCATATTTTTCAAATAATGTATATAAAGTTGTCTTTATTTTATTACTATATGAATCTATGTAGCCATTTTTATTCATGTTACGAAAAATATCATCTATTAGTACCATACAATTAACTAATCTATGCCTAGGATCCATAATTAAAGCTAAACATGCCCACAATCGAGGCTCATCCCAATAATTATTATATTTAGTTTCCATTAATTTAATAATATCTACAAAAACTAGAATATTTCTATATTGTTGAAAAACATTTGTAATATTAAATAAATTAATTAAAACTATAGAATTTGTTGGATAATATTGACCTGATAATTGTTTTGTTGCATTATAAAATAGTTCTAAAAAATTATGAATTATAGTAGAATTTTGCCAATCTTCATCATTTAATAAATCATTAGATTTTGCATTATAAAATCCTATAATTATATTACAATAAGGTAGACTTGAACTTAACATATCATAAGTTGAGTTTCATCTATGTGAAACATCTAACTTAAATTTTTTAGGTTTAAAACCATTTTATGTACATACATGTCTAAATTCTTGATATCTTTTAACTGATGTTTGAATAAATAAAATAGCTGTTCTTATATTTTCTATATAAGGCCTAATGCATTCTATACCATCTTGTATAATTAAATTTATTATGTGACAACAGCACCTACAATGAAATAATTCATCATTTAATATTGGTTTTATATTTCTTTTTAATAATTCTATTGCAACATTGTTATTAGAAGCATTGTCAAATGATATTGTATTTATTTTAAAAAATATGTTATATTATTTAGCAATATCTTCTATCATATTTGATATAGCTTTACTAGTATGTGGATAATCAAATATTTAAAAGCAATTAATCTTTTTTGTAAATTCCATTCTATATCTATCTAATGTGTAGTTAAACATAAATATGGAAAATTATTTGGACCAATCCAAACATCACATGTTAATGATATTTTACATAATAAGCTAAAAAATTCCAATTAAATCTTTTTTAAATGTTTTATAAATTATATTTTTTGTTGTATTTCAAGAAAAACTTTTAAATTATGGATTCAAATAATTTTCTACACATGATTCAAATTTTTTATTTTCAGAAAAAGAAAAAGGTTGTTCGTCTTGTACTATAAATTTTGTTATTCCTTCTTTAACTTCTTCTGTATTATATTTCAAGTTTACTATACTACTACTAGAACCTATGTCTAATTTAGATTGTTTTAAATCAGTATTTTCATCTTTAATATGTTTAGCTATACATTTTTGTAAATGTCTAGCTATGTGACCTATCCCTCTTCTCTTAGGACATGTGTATGTTGTACTACAATAATTACAATAACACCTATTTTCATCTACACGGTCTAAAGTTATATGCTCCCAAAACCAAGAATTTTGTTTCCTAGGTTTCTTAGAGGCTGTGGATTGTCTTGGAGTGTTTAGGGGTTGGTCTTGACTCCTGGGTAGGGATATAATCATGGCTACCAATGTTTTCCATTTTAATATAAAAAATTGATTATAAAATAAAAAAACCTTATCTCACAAAATCCAAAATCCAAAAATGAAGGGATTAGAAATAAAGAATTTGGAGGGATTAAAAGTAGAGAAAATTTGTTGTTGGAGGCTGAAGGAGAGTAGCAGATGCAACAGAGTCCAAAGCCAAACAGCAAAACTTGAAATCTCTTCACTTGAGTCTTGAGTAGAGAGGTGAAATTGAGAGAGAATTGTAGAGGATGAGAGTAGAGAAGAGAAGATTGAGTTGTTGTGAGTTGTGAGAAAAAATGGAATGAATATGGGGATATTTATAGGTGCAAAGAGAAGGAAATTTTGATGTTAAAAAAAACAAAAAACAAAATGCAACGTTCCAAAGGAACATTGTAAAGGAACGTTGCACAACAACGTTCCATTAATGGAACGTTGGTGCAACGTTCCATTAATGGAACGTTGGGCAACGTTCATTTTGTTATTTTTTTTCCAAGTCGGCCTGACCTGGGCCCAGCCTGGCTCAGCTTGCTTGAGTCGGTTGGGCCAGAATGGGCTTAGTCGGTCAAGCTAGCCAAGCCATGCCCTTGGGCTTAACCTAACCCAAGGCCCACTAAGGGCCTGGCCTGGCCCAGTCCACCGTGAAATTTTTTTTGGACCAGGCCAGCCTGTTTCTTGGGCCAGACCGGACGGCCTAGGGCTGGCCTGGCCCGATTTCCATGTCTAGTCGAGGGTGTGTCGAGAACTAGATGCAAATGCTAAATTTCCTAGGTTGGGTTGATTCACTACCTCAGCAGGCACTGCAAAAGCTTCGACATATACGACAACCGCCTTCTTAGAGTAGTCGATGCTGTTGTTACTGTAGACTAGTTGCTGTTAGAGGTGGTGGCCTGCCTAGCGAATGCAGTGAATGTGGAACAATTCCACTTCACAATGAGTTTTCCACACGAGCATCGGCCCAAATCAGATATGCGAAGGATGTGATAGGCTGAATGCTAAGCAAAACCCCAGTCGTTAGTTTCACTCTCCTGATGATGATCTTGAGGACCTATCCTTGACCTGGGAGGTTAATGTGTGCTAGCGATCAACGTACTTCCTAAATGGCTTATGGGGCTTCTATCGGGTTGTGACAAGATCCTTGTGCTTAGGGATCGTGTCGAGGTTGAAGGAATACTATTCTAGGAATGTCTAGGTGAGGTCATTCCAAGTCTTGATAGTAGCCATGTTGAGGGATGTATACTACTTGAGTGCTGACCCTATTAGACTCTTCTAGAATAGGCAGATCAAAAGCCTATCATCACCCTAAAGCTACACGAGGTCTCTGCAGAACGGCCTTAGATGCAATATTGGGTAGCCTCTACCATTGCACTTCTTGAATTCCGAGATATCGAAATTTGAAGGGAGTGTCACCTCTAGAAAATTATAGAGGTCCAGGAATTAGTAGGGCTGGTGGTTCCCACCTTGCACTTGACGAAGTGCTTTGTCTAGATCACCAATCTTGGTAAGGAGGGTTTTCGAGGTTGTTGCCATTGGCGATATTGCAGCTGAGGCAGGTGCTGCATATGTTGTATGGGTCGCACGTGTGTGCTCCTTCGTATCCACTCTCATGCCTCTTGGTGTTGAAGCGTAAGGGCCTGTATACCCGTGCAAGGGTGTAGAGTGCAATGATGCCATGTATGTAGGAGCCTGTATCTGATGCAAAGATGGATAGGTTGCATGCTGTACGGTGCGTGGTGTAGAGTGTGGGAGAAATGGCTATTGTACTAGCACGACACCAGGCAACATGTTTGAGGGATGTTGTGCTCCTGTCGAACCGAAGGGTTGGCCACTAGGTGATGGAGGTGAATGTTGTGCAACATGATGTGCAAATGTAGGAGGCAAGGATGACACCCACATCACTAAAGCTATGAGGAGTTGAAGCAATGTTGGGGGAAGAAGTGCAGTAAAGTGAGCCTACGGAGCTAAAGTGGGGCACACCAGAACCTCGGGGGTCTAAAAAAAGGGACAAAAGTAGGAACGAGGGAAAGAGCCATGCTCCGTAGCTTTTATGCAAGAGCCCATAGATGCTACATCTACATGGCAGGACTCGTCGACACACAAGCTGAAAGGCAAGGACACAGATGTGAGAGTGGGCATGAGAGTAGAAAAGGCAATAGAGAGTGACTCTATAGGAGAAACAACAGCAACAAATTGAATTCGTATAGTAGGAAGGCCCTAGGACGGGACAACAGGCAGTACCTATGAAGCTCGAGTGGTGGTCACCGAAAGATGCCATAATTGTGTGTTTTTCCCCATCTTTTCAAATTTGCCATGATTAGGAGAGTAGAGACATGCTTGCCTCCCTATCTGGTTAAAATAAAACACACAAATTCAGACAAACAATAAATAAGGCATAACTAGAGACAAATGCTCATAATTCCCTCTGGTTAAAACACACAAACTCAGTTGAACAATAAATAAGGCATAACTAGAGACGAATGCTCACAATCCCCTCTGGTTTAATAAAACGCAAGTAAAAGACACTAAAGCATATCGTATGTTTGATCATATAGGGCATGCATCTTCTCCTCTTGGTTTACCCATAGTTTGCGAAGGACGATTCTAGCAGTCCGTTCTATAGCTTTGGTGTAGAGTGTGTTGTTAGTTTGTCCCCCCTTGTCTGGGGTTGTGTCAATGCTAGTAGTGGGTACAACTCCTTGTTACTACAGGAGACGAGGCCACCAACGCACCACCTATTCACTACCTGCGCTTCGGCCAGGATTTAGAATGGGGACCTTACTTTCCGACCAGAGTCAAAAAACCCAAACCCATGAGTGTGTTCCACATGGTCAGCTCCATGTGGGACATGCATGGTGAGAGAGAGCATGTTAGTAGCATTCATGTGCATGTGTGCCATTCATGCCACACTAACAAATAATTGCATAGCTAACTTATTTTGTTGTGTTGTGTTGTCTTCACTTTTTCACTCTTTCTCTCTTTTCCACTGACACTCTAGGTTCTTTTCCTTTTGCCAGGAATAGAGTTCTGTGTGTGAATTCCTAGGTCTGAGCCTGGGAGTTCCTTTCTGTGACCTCGGTCTTGAGGTGTTATTCTCGACTGTCTATCCTCGAGCTATTCGTCACTTCCGACGATAGCTCCTTGTAAGCGTCGTCCTTTCACTTGCAATCGTAGCCCTATTCTCACCCGTTCACGGTCCATCATGGCCCAGTGGGCTTCTGAGACCTCTACACCAGCTGCTTTGAAGGGGATTCCTGTTTCTGCCCCTCCTCACTCTTTTGCCATTTCATCACTCATTCCTTCATCACTCCATGGTGGCTTCTTTCAGGCACTTGGAGTTCCTCACCCTTAGGTTTCGGGACATTGGCAGACCTAAATTGGTCTGGAGCCCGCAATGGAGGCAGTTACCATGACAACTTCCAGGGCATCTGATCTGACGGTGCCCAGTCCTTCTGTTGACCCTCATTCATTTGATACCCAGTTGGCTGCAATTGTCTCTTCAATAGGAATTCAGCCCGCAACATCTTTGAACCTCCAGGCCCCTATGACATCCCTGCCGCTTGAGCTTCCAGCCCTCGGTACCGCTGCCGATGGTTCTGCCATTGTACAGCCTCAGCAGCTTCTGGCCCTTGCACAGAGGTTGCAAAGCATGGCTTTCTCTTTGGATCCCACTTTGACTGCGCCTGTTTGTCCCATTCCCGAGGATCTCGTTCCACCTGCTCAGGCACTTCATGTTGCACCAGTCACTCCACCACTACAGTTGTCGCCACAGCTTCCCACTGTCTCGACAACGGGCGTAGCCACTCTGCCTATAGCGTCATATCCATAGCATGCACAGCATATTCCTCCTTCAACTAGTGGTCAGCCTCTTAGGCTGGTAGGAGTACATCGGCCTATGAACCCGATCATACCGGTTCAGCTGCTGCTGCTCCCACACACAACTACAAGCACCTCACAGCATAACATTTCAATACCTTTGCATCAGGTTCAGGCGTCAATATGCACACCACCACTGGCACATACACACGGGTACGCTGGTCATCGCGCCACAGCACTAGGTGGCGAGATGATAGATCTGGAGGAGCACACAGGTGCTATAAACACAACGTATGCGGGATCTGCCCTGGCTGCACACTCAATGTCAGTAGCGACTCTTAATGCACTTTTCGCCAGGATGAATGACCTAGAGAAAGCTCTTCGACAAGTGCAGGGCAGGGACCGCCAGTCTTTCTCTTTCCGGGATCTCTGCTACTTCCCAGAGGCGGTACTCCCACCGAACTTCGATATCCTGGAATTTGAAAAATATAACGGGAAAGGCTGCCCAATTTCACATCTTCGAGCGTACTATGGCGATCTTGCTCAGCTCCAGGCTGACGAGAGACTTCTCATTCGCCTTTTCCAGAAAAGTCTTACAGGTCAGCTCTGAAGTGGTTCACATCGCTGGATATGACCACCATTAAGACCTGGAACGATCTGAGCCAAGCTTTCCTGGAACAGTACTCTTTTAACCTAGACATGGTCCCAAAGAGCGAGGACCTAGTCACTACCAAGCAGAAGCCCTACGAGCCGTTCAGGGAGTACGTCGGGCGCTGGCGAGCCCTCGCTTCACAAGTGCGCGATAGACCCTCTGACGAGGTGTCTATCGAAATAATTATTCGAGGAGCGCAGCTAGCCACTAGGGCCCTGCTTAGCATTCAGCCCATTTCCACTTTCACTGCCCTGATAAAAGCTGGCACCCGCGTTGAGAGCTCACTCAATAGCGGAAGCTTCCCTGCGCTAGCAGCATTCACCAAGCAGACTATGGCTACCAGCGGAACCAGTAACAATAACAATGGCAACAATGGATCTAACACTGGGTTCAGTCGGAAGAAAGAGTCTACTAGGAATGCAGTGGCGTACGTAGGAGCTCCTGCTATGCTAGCCAATATGGTGAGCCTGCTAGCTCCGAATCAAGTCATTTATTCTCTTACATCTAGAGCACCACGCACTTCACAAATCACTACCACTGCCAAGCCAGTCAACCTGCCAGCATCGGCAAGGCAGGAGCGCTATCGGGGATCAAGGCGACTCCCATGACCTGACAGGGACTACACTCCTCTAGTCGAGCCACTAAGTGTCATATTCCCTAGGGTAGCATCAATACTGAGGCTTCCAGAAATCCGTCCACCGCCAAACCCACTATCGCGGTGGTTTAAAGCAGATTTATATTGCAGTTACCATAGAGCCGTCGGGCACTCTATAGATAATTGCTTTACACTTTGGGGAGCAGTTCTGGACTTGATTGACCGCAAGGTCATCAGTATTCATACACAAGAGGTAGTGCCTAGGCCTGTTGTACGGACACCTCATTCATCTGCATCCACATCTAGCAGCATAGTGAGCCAGCCTTTGCCTGAGCATGATCCGGGAACTTTGGGAGTGCATTCGCTTTCTTTGGGTGAGGTCGAGCCTATTGATCCTTCTCGCGTCATCCATAATGTTTCAGAATCTTTCTCTTATCAGTTGAGTTAGTCCTTCCTTGAAACTGTCAACTCTACTGTCAGCGTGATCCAGTTAACTGCCCGACCCAAGCACGCGGCTACAAGACCTTCCATGCAATCCGCCCCACCAACAATTAGCCTGTTAGCCACACCGAGGCATAACTTGACCCACCAAACACCAGTACCTTCCCTACTAGTTCCAGCCCCAATAGAATTAAGGGCCCTTGCTCCTGTGGTCATCAACCTAACACAGGACACCCACCGCATGCCCTATAGCTACACCATCGAAATGTGCATAGAGGTAACACGATCGGGACGGGTATACAAAGCCCCAGTCCCAGCAAACAAGACCAATCAGCCTGTGGTTTCATCTGCCCAAGCAAAAAACCACACTCTCAATCCAATCCCTAAAGAGACTGCCACAAGAGCTAACCCCACTCCCAAAGTTGACCCACCGGTAGCCGATATTACTGCCCAGTTGAAAAAGATCAAAGCAGATATATCCATATGGGACTTAATCCACACCTCGGCTGAACATAGAGAGGCGTTCCTCTGAGTCTTTCAGGCCGCCCATGTTTCCTCAACTATACAACCCTTGGCCTAGGAGGACATGGTGGGGATGATAGCCGCACTCGAGGTCATTTCTTTCTCCAGCTCAGAGCTTCCTCCAGCAGGGACAAATCACAACCTGCCCCTTTTCATCGCGGTATAATACCAAAATTACCGCATTCTTCTCACTTTGGTCGATAATGGCGCTGGTTTGAACGTTTGTCCCTTGCGAACTGTGAGTCAGGTCGGCTTCAAATCGGAGGACATCACTCCAACAGTGAAGGGAATGACGGCCTTCGATAACACGCACCACGATGCCTTAGGGATCCTGATCATTCCCTTAATCATTGGCCCTACTCGCTTCAAAGTCGAATTTTATGTTGTTGATCTTGAACCGTCTTTCAATCTTCTGCTTGGGCGCCTTTGGCTCCACAAGCATCAGGTCATCCCCTCAACCCTCCACCGCATGATTAAATTCTGTTGGAACAATGACATTGTCGTTGTGATGTAGGAAAACCTCGAAAAGGAGAAGATTGAGGCAGTCTCTTTAGTCTAGCTCCATACTGTCCATTTTGACTCCAGACCTTCTGATGTGCTCTACTGTGTTGACCATTTCGAACTGGTCAACTTTATTCCGATTCTTGAGCATGCCAGTCATTTACCTGCTTTTGGCAACCCCTTTTTGATGGTCGAGAATCTATGTCAGAGATAGGGGTACGAGAAGGGAGCACCTCTCGGGCGGAATGGCCAAGGAATCGTAGAACCAATTGCCACGGAGAGAAGACGCGAGTTTGATGGACTGGGATACGAGCACAAGTCGCAAGACAGATACACAAAGCGTCGTAAGTTTCAAAAGCTCATTATTCCACGACATTTAAACAATTTTGTCTGTGCGGGATTGCTGGATCCCAATCGGAGTTTCATGTTTGCAAAGCCTAAGCCAATTGAGTCGATCAGTGAGCCAGAATGGGTATGCGTAGAGGACTAATACTCAAAGGAGGAAATTAGGGACTACAGAAGGGATTCAACGTCATCCATATCCCTAAGGATAGCCATGCTAGCATTACCGCCTCTGGAGTCAGTGGAGGGTCTGTCTACTAATCTGGTTGTAGTTTGGGATGCAGCAAGGGCAGAATCAGTAGTAACAGCTTCAGAACGACAATTAGTTTTGAGGGGATTACAGCCAGTACAACCAGAATCAGAACCGGAGGTGCTGAGGACTACCAGCGCATATTATGTGGACTTCGCTTCTGATGAGCAGGAGGGAGATGCCGCTGTAGCTCAAGTGGATAACATGCTCGGTGATCTGGAGGTTCTATTCCAAGAGTAGTTATCGGTACTTGCCGAAGATGCGCAAGATGAACTCAGGCGCAAGAAAGGGAAGGTTGTAATGATCGAGGACACAGAGGAACAGACAGTTGCATCGGGTTTGTCTGCAATCATGACCTTGGAAGAGAATAAGTCTTTGAATGCTAGACCAGATGAGTTTATCTCCAATCAACCGGGTGGTGGGTCTAGGTGGTACTATCAGACCTGGCCCCACTTAAGCAGTGGGGTCCAAAAAAAAAGATCCTGAGCTAGTCGGGCGGCAGCACTCACATCAGTCAGACAAAGGACAGCTGCCCACCTGTTGCACATGCTGTACAGAGACAACATGATAGTAAGAGCTTTTGTTCATTAGAGGTAGAACAGTCAGACACAAGCTCAGAAATATCAGAGCCAGGAATCATCAGGGGTGCATACAGGAAAACTAGGGTTACAGTGACCATTCTAAAACACCATCAGGGGCTATTATCCTTAAGGACATGGACTGCATCGAATAGTCAGAGCCAGTTAATTCATGCTATCTGAAAAAGTACTATCAGTGATCATAAACAGTGTGTCCTCACTCTACGACACCAACACTTTCCTCCATGCATGCATAAATCCATGCTCTTCCTACATCCATGTAGCTCTGCATCACAACACACTAATTCTCATGGAAAATATGCATATATAGCACGTAGTTTGCTTGCATCAACACATGCAGGGATCTTAGCACTTCCTCAGGTAGATACTATCCAGGAAACTAGCGAGTGAGGGAGCCACCTTTCATTGTGAATTGGGCGAAGTATCCAAGCTCTTCAAGGACCCTACACCTCCCAAAGGGAGATAAAATGTTAGGGGTGAGAATGAGAGCGTGAGAAATGAATATATATATATATATCTGTGAAAGGGTATAAAAGAATGAGAAGTCAGAAGTTGAAGATAGAAGTTCGCCCTAGAGAGAGGCATGACGGGTAGCTCTATCCCTCTAGTTTATCTTGGAGAGGAGTCGGAGTGAGTACCTGGGAGACATGTTCCAAAAAAGCCTAGCCAACCCTTTAAACAAGCAGTAGCTCCCCACCATAGACCAGGTACCTATTACCTCCAAGCCAGGGATAGGGTGAACCCACACGCCTATGAGGGAGAAGGAATAAAGAATAAGTAAAATAAAAAACAGGGGTATGGTCCAGTGGGGTTTGGAATGGAGCCTAAAACATAGTGACCCGTTTCCAGAGAGCCACCCAACAACTAGGGGCTTGGATAGAGTCTCAGGAGGTCTGAAGTTGCCATTCCTTTGTACTTGGCAATAGACATCCCAATGCTGAGGGCACCAATAAGATCCAACAAATCATTTAGCATGCATACATTTCTTCCTGTAAACATCATCCTAATAAATGTCGCAGAGTGTTACTTGGCTCTCTTGTCTTAAATATGACAACGACTTTCAATTCGAGAGAATCAAGAGGACATGGCCTAAACCAGGGGCATGTAAGCTTCTCTCGTTGGTTTAGGGCCATTTATGTCAAACCAAGGGCATGTCAGCTGCCCTATAGTTAGACACACTGAGCCAGTACTCGACCAGGGGCATGTAAGCTGCTCTGATTGGTTAATAGTCATCCAAGTCCACCAAGGGCATGTCAGCTGTCCTATGGTTACACGCTTTGAGCCAACACTCGACCAGGGGCATGTCAGCTACTCTACAGGTCGAAGATCCCTAGTGGTCAGCCGGGAGGCACAGTCATCCAATAGTTCCAATTCCCCCAGATTTACTAGTCATATCTCATTACTTGGGTACCTGGTTAAAACTAGTTGGTAACCAGGACCTTCCCTCAAGATTGTGCACAAGATTTAGTCCGTTCAGCAATTCCCTGTTCGGTTAGCTGTAGTCTTCAGTTCTGGGCCAATTTGTTTTTCTAATTCTCTCAGTACCATTTCAGATTTTTTCTGTCTGCTTTGATCCTGCCAAGTGTTGTTGAACGAGGCGAAGTGGAAATCTGTTTCTAAAGAAAAATGTTTTGAACATGTTCTATAGGAGTTCATTTACCACTTCTGAGGAGTCTCAAGCCAAGAAAGCTGAGGTGCCTTACAGATCATGGGTTACCCCGCAATGGTTGTGCCCACACAGTGCTCAGACGTTCTCCAGGCTTGGATCAAACAGTTAACTAAAAGTGATCATGACAAGCTGCAGATTTGGGGAATCTCTACAAAGCTTCTGTATATTGCAAAGGTAGAGGTTTCTTGTTATTTTCTGTGTGCAGTTGCCCTATTCTGGAAGCCGGATCATCACGTATTCCGCTTTGGGAGGATTGAACTGACCCCAACCCTGGAGGAGGTCCACAGAATTTGCTGTCTATAGAGGTTCCTGGGACCCACCATGTTCATGCGGCGTGGCAGGTATTCCTTAGTCTTGTGCGAGCTAACTGGCCTATCGACTAGTGATTGTGGTCGTCAATTCATCTGTATAGGTGGACTTTCTCCCATGCTAAAACTAGCTTACTTTCACAAAGTGGCTGGAATGCGCACCTCCCTAGGCGATGATCTATGGTTGAAAGGCATTGTTGTCTGCTTCTAGGGAAAGCTGATCTTCAACCATGGCCAGATGGTTGTGAATATTGAAGTCGCTGAGAATGCTTTGCCAGTTGTCACCTGACAAATAGATCTGGCTCCGGTCATCCTGGCAGAAACTTATCGAGCACTAGACCAGCACGACAAATATCACCCAATCCATGTTATACGACAGTTCGGTTACCAGCAAGATTCTCTTGCTCATGGGCAAAGGCCAGCATGATTCAAAGAATACCCCCTGACCTCCTACACTAAGACTAGGGAGCTATCTCGCCTGCTTAGCGGCTCCATTCGATCAAAAGATCACGCAGCCATAGAAGGGAAGGGTTGCACAGTGGATTATGAAACCAAAGTCAAAGAGACCTGGCCAATCTATAGTGCCATCCCGAGCCTGACGCTCTTCGCCAAAACCTCGGGCTCCAAGAGGATCAGAGATGATGTAGATTCTTAACATTCATGTCATGTTACAGGTTCTTTGCAAGTTGAAGTACATGCTAACACTCCTTTGACTTTGATAATGAAATTCATCAGAACATTTCTTCCAGCTTGTTTGGTTGCTTTGTTTGACGCAGGGTAGACGTTTGCGACAGCATTCCCTAGACGGTCCAAGATTCTACCATCTCTTGTTCGCAAGTTTGGCACTACAATTCTCCCTTTCAGCCGGTAAGTCCGAAACCTACCATTCTCCCCTTTGGCCGGTAAGTCCGAAACTTACCATTCTCCCCTTTGGTCAGTAAGTTCGAATCTTACCATTCTTCCTTTGGTCGGTAAGTTTGAATCTTACCATTCTCCCCTTTGGCCGGTAAGTCCGAATCTTACCATTCTCCCCTTTGACTGGTAAGTCTGAATCTTACCATTCTCCCTTTTGGTCGATAAGTCCGAATCTTACCATTCTCTCATTTGGCCGGTAAGTCTGAATCTTACCATTCTCCCCTTTTGCTAGTAAGTCCGAAACTTACCATTCTCCCTTTTTTTCGGTAAGTCCGAATCTTACCATTCTTCCTTTGGTCGGTAAGTCTGAATATTACCATTCTCTCCTTTGGCCGGTATGTCCGAATCTTACCATTCTTCCTTTGGTTGGTAAGTCTGAATCTTACCATTCTTCCTTTGGTTGGTAAGTCTGAATCTTACTATTCTCCACTTTGGCCGGTAAGTCCAAATCTTACCATTCTTCCTTTGATCAGTAAGTCTAAATCTTACCATTCTTCCTTTGAGCGGTAAGTCCGAATCTTACCATTTTTCCTTTAGTCGGTAAGTCCGAATCTTACCATTCTCCCCTTTAGCTGGTAAGTCCGAATCTTACGATTCTCTCTTTGGGTCGGTAAGTCCGAATCTTACCATTCTTCCTTTGGTCGGTAAGTTCGAATCTTACCATTCTCCCCTTTGGCCAGTGTAACCATGTCGACGACAGCCTCGAGATTGGCGCAGAAGGCCAAATGCAAGAGGATCAGCAAAGTCATGGCAAATCAATAAAAATAATGATAAAATGCAGGAGTCACCACCAAGTCTATTTAAAAACGGAAGACATGGAAAACCGCTTAAAACATTCAAATCATGCAATAAAGCCAATGGAAAAGAACGTCATAAACCAGAAAATTGGGCAAGGATCCCTGTTACGCAAGAGGAAGGTATTAGGCACCCTTGTGCACCCGAAAAATCGGTCTTTCTATGGGTTTCTCACTTACTTATATGAAATGTCGGCTTTCCAGCCTTTTCTGTACGCCTGAGGGCGATATGCAATGCCATACTAAGTGAGTGGTGTCTTATGCTAAACATGGGTGTATGGGTTGTAGGGTGTGTCCTAATGCTCAGAAATGTCACTCGTGTAATGGGTCAAGCCCCGGTGCATGGATATTGCACGGATATGATCAAAAGATCTAACAACATCGAGTGATTTTCATCCTTACTTTACTATATGCAAAATGTGATCTACCATGCATAAAAAGGGCTAAAAACAAAATGGAGTCTTCCTGATATATCAAGGAAGAAAGCCAGAGAAAACCAGAAGCAAATCAAAACGGGAAAACATGCTAAAACTCATGCGAAAAGTTGTTGTGTGCTACTGAAAAACTGGCAGATGTGCCTGTTTGGTGCGCTAGACTGGTGCTCCAGTCTGGTGTGCCACCTAGGTGCTCCACTAGGGCCAGGAAAATGTGCCAAGGAAAACACCAGAACTCCATGTAGTGCAATGTAATAATGTGTTCCAGAAAGTTATGCAATGTAAAGTCTCTGTAAACCCGAGAAATGCAATTTGAATATCTGGAAAAATGCAAGCATGAGAAGATTTATGGACATTGTGTTCAAAGGCTGCATGCCTCACACAAGATCACATTCTATTCATGCTAAATGAAAGTAACCAAGTTCAGCCATGTCACATGGATCATGGGCTGATGCATAAGAATCTCCATATAGGAGTAAGGGGCAATCAGCCTACCAGTTTTTAGCCATGGGCTGAGCATGCAAAGTGTAAAAAGTCTTAAAACAGTATCATCTTATGCTGAAAACATGCATGCAAAGACATATAACATCAGAAAATCCACACCAGGAAAATCAGAGTCAAAATCATCCGAGAAACCATGCAGCTTGAGATGTAAACATGGTGATTTGCTCTTTGACCAGTCTGGTACACCAGAGTGGTGCGCCAGAGTGGTGCTCTGGTAAGGTGCGCCACTCTGGTGTGCCATGTTGGTGCTCTAGAATGTTGCTGCCCAAAAAACCTGAATCAGACTGCAGTCTGATTTAGAATCTGGTCCAGATTTCAGAAATCAGTGATTTTCTTTAATCAGATCAGGTATGCAAGTGATAAAAATAAAAAAAACATGATAAGTTACAAACAACTAGAAATCTTTTATCATTTGGTTCCAAATCATGCAAATCATGAGCTAAAATACTTGCATGGGATTCTAAGAGATAGGAAATGAATGGATGACCCTAACAGCCATAAGAAAATGATAAATATACAGAGATTATATTCGATGCTTATTTCCTAGCATGCATGTTCATGAATCATGGTTCCTTGTATAAAGAAACAGAGAAGAAAAACAACTCACAGGAATTACATGATGTAGATTTTTATCATATAGATTTTACATGCAGAGTATCTTGTATATGAAACGAGCATCTTATCATAAAACTCTCATGTAAACAGCAATGAATCAGATTATATATGAAGTTCATGGCATGTTTTATTCAGTGCAAGAACTAAGATTAAAAATAAAAGAACGGAGAGGAACCTACCTTGTACAAGGTGTTCCTTCTTAGAAAAACCCAAGATAATATGATCCTTATTGCTTTGGAAAGGCTGGAGATGCTTTAGAATGCAAGGGAATGCTCAAGAAGATGACATTGGGTTGCTGGAATCAATAGATAGCTTGCTCTAGATCTTCAAATGGCTGCCCATGGGGGTCCTTATATAGGATTTTGCAAAGGTAACTCCCATGGAATGCAGGCAGCCTCGTAAACGAAGAGCCTGGCAAAGATTCCAAAGCATATTCGCTGGTGAAGGTTACAGACATGGAGGTGGAAAGCCAGCAGTCAGCAGCCTGAGAAGTGGTTGTGCGCCAGCTTGGTGTGCAAGGAGGGTGCGCTAGATAGGTACGGCTGTCTGGTGCTCCAGCTAGGTGTGCCACTGTAGTGCTCCTGCTCGGTGCTTTGATCAGGTGCTCCATATTGGTGCTCTAACTAGGTGCTCTCCCCTACCTGTCTGAATTTCTAATTGGGTTGCGGGCTTGCTATAGGTTTGTAGTTGGTTTAACTGATGGGATTGGGTTTGGCATATCCAAAGCAACATCTGGAAAGTTTATCTATGAGCCACATCAAAATCGGGGTGTCTACAGTCGGTAAGTTTGAATCTTACCATTCTCCCTTTTGGTCGGTAAGTCTGAATCTTACCATTCTTCCTTTGGTTGGTAAGTCCGAATCTTACCATTCTCCCCTTTGGTCGGTAAGTCCGAATCTTACCATTCTCCCTTTTGGCCAGTAAGTCCGAATCGTACCATTCTTCCTTTGGTCAGTAAGTCCAAATCTTACCAATCTCTCCTTTGGCCGGTAAGTCCGAATCTTATCATTCTCCCTTTTGGTCGGTAAGTCCGAATCTTACCATTCTTCCTTTGGTCGGTAAGTCCGAATCTTACCATTCTCCCATTTGGCCGATAAGTCTGAATCTTACCATTCTCCCCTTTGACCGGTAAGTCCGAATCTTACCATTCTCCCTTTTGGTCGGTAAGTCCGAATCTTACCATTCTTCCTTTAGTCGGTATGTCCAAATCTTACCATTCTCTCCTTTGGCCGGTAAGTCCGAATCTTACCATTCTTTTTTTGGTCGGTAAGTCCGAATCTTACCATTCTCCCTCTTGGTTGGTAAGTCCGAATCTTACCATTCTTCCTTTGGTCGGTATGTCCGAAACTTACCATTCTTCCTTTGGTCGGTAAGTCTGAATCTTACCATTCTTCTTTTGGTCGGTAAGTCCGAAACTTACCATTCTCTTCTTTGGCCGATAAGTCCGAATCATACCATTCTCCCATTTGGCCGATAAGTCCGAATCTTACCATTCTCCCCTTTGGCCGGTAAGTCTGAATCTTACCATTCTCCCTTTTGGTCGGTAAGTCCGAATCTTACCATTCTTCCTTTAGTCGATAAGTCCGAATCTTACCATTCTCTCCTTTGGCCGGTAAGTCCGAATCTTACTATTCTCCTTTTGGTCGGTAAGTCTGAATCTTACCATTCTCCCTCTTGGTTGGTAAGTTCGAATCTTACCATTCTCCCTTTGGCCGGTAAGTTCGAATCTTACCAATCTCCCTTTTGGCCAATAAGTTCGAAACTTATCATTCTCTCTTTTGGTCGGTAAGTCCGAATCTTACCATTCCTCCTTTGGCCGATAAGTCTGAAACTTACCATTCTCTCTTTTGGTCGGTAAGTCTAAATCTTACCATTCTCCCTTTTGGTCAGTAAGTCCGAAACTTACCATTCTCCCTTTGGTTGGTAAGTCTGAATCTTACCATTCTCCCTTTGGCTGGTAAGTCCGTATCTTACCATTCTTCCTTTGGTCGGTAAGTCCGAACTTACCATTCTTCCTTTGGTCGGTAAGTCCGAATCTTACCATTCTCCCTTTTGGTCGATAAGTCCGAATCTTACCAATCTCTTCTTTGGCCGATAAGTCTGAATCTTAACATTCTCCCTTTTGGTCGGTAAGTCCGAATCTTACCATTCTCCCCTTTGACCGGTAAGTCCGAATCTTACCATTCTTCCTTTAGTCAGTAAGTCTGAATATTACCATTCTTCCTTTGGTCGGTAAGTCCGAATCTTACTATTCTCCCTTTTGGTCGGTAAGTCCGAATCTTACCATTCTTCCTATGATCGGTAAGTCTAAATCTTACCATTCTCCCCTTTGGCCGATAAGTCTGAATCTTACCATTTTTCCTTCTTGGTTGTTAGGTCCGAAACCTACCATGCCCAATTCGATCCTTAAAGAGTTTGGTATCAATGGTCCCCTCTTTTGCTTTGAGTTCCACTCCGAATGGATGGAATCAAAGCAAGCTATATTCCTCCTTCCTTTGGGCTAAACTATCCAGGCAATCCCTGTGATGCCTAATGGATTCCCCACTCTCCTTGTTCCTTCCCTCCTGTGGGCTGGTAGCCCGAACTACCCGGATGACTTCCGTGACCAGTCACTTCTCGGTCGACAAGCACCGTGATTCTTGTCCGACACTTTTCTCGACAAGTGTGATAATCTGTCATGTCTTTTAGGAGCTGATTGGTCGTCAACTTGTCAGTTTTTGTTTTTCTGTTTGGCTTCAGTTTTGGCAATGAGACCTCTGGTGCATTCATTGACTGGCGGTTGGTTGCTGTTAATTGACTCTTGCTTATGGCTTCGGGTGGGGTGTCTTTGTCAACCCTGAGCATCGGTCTCTATTCTACTCGTCCTCCGACCTTGCTTAGGGAGGGGCATCTGTAAACACCCCAATTTCCTAATTTTGCAGGATGGAGATGTGGTGGCTGAGCTCTAACCCTAATTGAATCCATTGAGCCCACTTTAGCCCACAAGACCCGCATAGGCCCGTTAAACCCTATTTGAGCCTACTTGGCCCCACAATACCTATTTAGGCCCATTTAACCTATTTGGGCCCATTTAATTCATTTTGGCCCATTGAAGCCCACTTGGGCCCATAGAGGCCCACAAGGCTCACTATAGACACCCCAAATTTCCAATTTTGCTGGATCCAAGTCCGATCCAATTCACCTCCAATTCAGCAACCCAGCTCGAGCCCCATCGGTCCAGCAGGTCAGAGCAGCTCCGGCCGTCCGATCAGCCGCCGCCGGCAACCTTTGGATCGCTGTTCATCTTGCCGGCAGCCAAGGGGACAGGGGGACAGCCGTTAGAGAGGCTGTCTGGTCTGTTATTTGAGCGCCCAGTTGGTTAGAGGAGTGGGGCCAGGCCGTTGCAGAGATTCCAATTCGAGAAGCATCGAGAAGCCTGTTGGGTTCACCTATAAATGGAGAGCCACAGCCAGCATTTCAAGAGGTTACGCGAATTTCCAGAGCTTTCCCACCACTCCAGGAGACAATTCTGAGTGAGAGAGAGGGAACCAGAGTGCCAGAGCGTCGCGTGGAGGAGCAGAGCCCGCCGCCGTTCCAGAGCTCCAGCGAACCCACTCCAGCCAGGTACACACCTCCGATCATTCTATTCATCAGCATTGTAGTTTTTTAGGTTCTCCTCCCCTTCCTAGAGCGTTTCCAAGGGATCCAGAGCGATCTCTTGGCCTCCGGAGTCTCCCCGTGCTCCACCGTCGCCAAACTCCGGCGACAGAGGTGGGGGGGGCAATCTAGGAAGTTTCCTGGATCCCAGAGCACTCTCCTCTCTTCCTCTGGCCTCCCTCGACATCTCCGGGCCCCGTCGCGTTGCTCCAGCATCCCCAGTCGCCTCCAGAAAGCTCGCCGGAATTTGCTCCCCGCGGTCGCCGACGCCGGGGAAGACAACCGGCGCTCCGCAGTCCACGCATCCTCGGCACTCCCGTGCCTCACCGCTGCCCGCTGAAACTCCCAGAAGCATCCTCAGGCTCCCCCAAACACCGCCGCACCTCCAACATCGCGCCACGGCTCCCCGAGCTCCGCAGCCACGCGCCTCGCCAGAGAAGACCATAGCAACGGCGCTCCGACGCCCCCAGCCACCACGCCGCTCCGGAACACCCGAGACTCCTCCGATCCACCGCCGCGAGACTCCAGGACCACGGAACCGCTGCGCCGCTGCCCTCCGGACCCTCTAGCCACCTCCAGATCGTCGTCGTATGTCGTCGACGGCGAGCGAGGTGGGGGGGATGATCCAGCCTTCGGAGGACACATCCACTCCGTTGGATGTGCTCCTCCTGCCCCCTTCTTGCTTCCTAGGTGGTCTGATCTGAGATCAGGCCATCG
>JAMKQA010014397.1:0-16405 GCA_024699735.1 Posidonia australis
ACACATGCATTCTGCATTTTGTTTTGTTTCTTGATTTTCTTGTGTTTGTTTTGGTTTTCCTCGTCTTTCCATTAAAAGACTAGGTGGTGACTCCTTTCCTTATCCTTTTTGTCTTCCCTTGGTGTTTCCGGGTCTAGTCTCTTCCTCCGGATTCACCATTTTCACAGTGACCATATCAGATCTCCTTGTGTGTTTTCGCACACTGAGTAGTAGGAGAGCCGCGCAAGGATTCCTCCGACATGGTTACACATGGGGAAGGGGTTAGGCACCCCCATGCGCCCGAGAAACTCGATCTTTCTAGATTTCCAACTTGTCCTATGGTCCTAAGGATGTGTGCTTGCTTATTCTGAATGCTCATGCTAATGATGACTAGAATACATGCCAAATCAAAGGAAAAAATGAAGTAAAGGGAAAAAGTTAATCCAAGGGACAAATGTAGGCATTGAGAATACTGCTTTACTGTACGTCCTTGGGCGATGAGGAAAATCGTGAAAATCGAGAAATTCTCAGAAGGCATCTCGCAAATCAACAGAAATTTGGATAAATCCGAGAAAATCAAATTAGGGAAAATAATCCTCTTTTTGGGACTATGTCTGCTATGTTAAGCCTTTTACTGTACGCACTCGGGTGATGGAAAGCCAAATCAAATCTAAAGATGCGAAAATTGAAAAGAATCCGGGAGAAGGCAAAAAACCAAGCTCGTAAAGAGTTGGAAAAGCGTGCACAAAGTAAAAAAGAAAAGGCAAGAAAATTGCATGAAAAATGTGACAAAATGTGCAAAATGCATGTGTGAGTGTAAAAATACGAATTCCATGGGCCTTTGTGCAAAAAAACCCTAATTCTGAATAAAACTGAAATTCTGAAGCCCAAATCATCAAAAATACATAGGAAAACACACTCAATGCAATTATGAAGAAATCTGGGGTTAAATGTGCAAATATGTGCATTTTTGGCCAAATTGATGTTTTCTAGGGGTTAAAATGCAATTTTACCAAAGAAGCAATTCATTCAGAAGAGTTCTGTGAAGTTTAGGGTCTTAAAAGCAATTTAACCAGGGAAACACTGCATTAAGAGAAGCTCTAGAAGAAATCAGGGGTTAAAATGTAATTTAACTAGAGAAAATGCATTTAGAGAAGTTTTCGATAAAGTTTAGGGTTTAAAATGCAAATTTACCAAAGAAATATGCATTCTAGAGAGTTTCAGTAAAGTCCAAGGGTTCAAATGCAATTTAACCAGCAAAATATACATTCAGAATGATTTCAGAAGAGTTCAGGGGCTAAAATGCAAATTAACCAGGAAAATATGCATTCTGTACTATTTTAGTGAAGTTCAGGGGTTTAAATGCAATTTAACCAGCAAAATATGCATTCAGAATGATTTCAAAAGAGTTCAGGGGCTAAAATGCAAATTAATAAGAGAAAATATGCATTCTATATTATTTTAGTGAAGTTCAAGGGTTTAAATGCAATTTAACTAGCAAAATATGTATTCAGAAAGGTTTTAGAGAAGTTTAGGGTCTTTTATGCAAAAATATTGGACTAAAATGAATGAAAAGAAAATCTGAGGATTTTTGTTAAACTTTTAAACCTGGAAAACATTATTTTGAATACTCAGGAGGCATAATGCAATATTTTCAGTTAAAACTTTATTCAAATGATTTATGAAAAATGATTCAGGACCTAAGTGTAAGAAAAGGACCTATTTGTAATAAAAAAAAGGATCTAAATGCAACAGACAGAAAGTTACAGATGTTTTATTAAAATAAATTTATTTTTAATTATTTAAAAGAAAATGATAATGGCAGCCGTCGGCGATAGAGCTTCACCGTCGACGACCGCCGGAGAGGCTATCAGAGGCTTTCCCGTGGTCTGATTTGATATCAGACCCTATGGGAAGCAAGAAGAAGAAGATGGGAGAAGATCCAACGGATTAGATGAAGGATTCAAAGGCAGGAATGGGCCTCCCACCTCCCTCGCCGTCGAGCAATCCGGCAACGGTATCGGAGAAGGAAGAAGCTGCTGAAGCTGCGACACAGCGATCCAGAGGTCTTGAAGACTCGAAGGGGCGTCAAGGAGCATCTTCTCTCCTCCGAGGGCTCAAATGATGGATGACGACGTGAAGGAGACTCCGGCTGCCACTTCTCCGGCGAGCAAGGTTGCGAGCGTGTTCCAGGGGTCGTGGCTCAACTCCGGAGGCTCTGGCGTGTTTGGGGCACGCCGTGGAGGCTTTCTGGAGGTTCAGAGCGGCATAGCAGGGTTGGAAACTCGACGTCCTTCTCTGGCTCCGATCGTCTTCTCCGGCGATGGCGTACTCACGCAACTCCGGTGATCTTCTAGTGGAGGCCTCCGCGGTGGTTGGAGAGGGAATTTGAGGGGCGAAAAAGCAAGAGGGAGACTGGGAGAAGTAGACCTAGGGTTCTAGGGCCAGGGACAAGCCTTGGATCAACACTCCCATCTATATCGCCGGAAAACGACGACGGCGAGGTCCGGGGAGCAATTCCGACCAGAGGAGGCCTCTGGCTTGATTGGAAACGATCTAGAAAGACTAAGGAAGCTCTAGGAAACTAAACTCGAAGCTAAACGAGGCTGGAGGAGGGCGTAGCTGGCCTGGCAGCGCGTGTGGCCTCTGCTGCTCGCCGGAAGTGGCCTGAACCCACACTTCTCACCTCCGCGAGCTCCTCTCTCTCTTTGGAATTCTCCCTCACTTCTCACACGCTCTGAATTCTCTGTTTCTCTCCCTTTTTTTCCCCTCCGCTTCCTCTCAATTGCTTCTCCTTTTATAGGTGAACCTATCACAAATTTCAACAAATAGCCACCACTCGTAACAAACCACAACAGAACCTGACATCCATTAACAAACCAGCATCACGGCTATCCCCCAAGCACCTCCATCTTGTCTGCCCGTGCGTCGACAGCGATCAATGATTGTCCAAGCTTGCAGCGGCACATCCAGTGGCTCTGGTTCATGGGAGGCTCGAGCTCAGGAATGGCTGCAACTGGGTCACATGGTGAGATGGGCTGGAAGAGGAAAGAGGTAAGGTTTGTTGTGATGCAGAAGGGGGATATTGGGTTCTGGTGAAATCAGTTGAAATGAAAGAAATGGGTTTATAAGGTAAAGGAAAAAAATGTAAATAGAGAGGAGGAGATGGGTTGTTGGGTTGGAAGAGGAAGAAGGGAATGAGCTGAGTTGTTGCATTATGGGCCTTAATAGGCTTAATGGGCTTAATTGGGCCTATGTGGGCTTTGTGGGCCTTCATGGGCCTAGGTGGGCCTAAGTGGGCTTTATGGGCCTTCATAGGCCTAAGTGGCTTTTGTGGGCCTAATGGGCTTAATTGGGCCTAAATGGACTTTGTGGGCCTAATGGGCTTAATTGGGCCTAATTGAGCTTTGTGTGCCTTCATGGGCCTAAGTGGGCCTAAGTGGGCTTTGTAGGCCTTCATGGGTTTATTTGTGGTTAACAGCCCAGCCACCACACTTCCAACCTGCAAAATTGAGAAATTGGGGTGTCTACACTTACTTATATCCTTCGCAACAGGAGTTGACAAATTTGTATTCACAACACACCTATCCAATCGACAATAAATCCTATCACAACTTTTTTGACAATTACACCATGTCATCCCATCATCTACAAATTCCATCTCCACGTTATAAGGATCTTTCCATCTACCCACTCATTAGATTGAAATTTATTAAACTTCAGCTTATACACAACATCTTGAATCTACTCCATTTTAACTCTTAGTTCTAGCAAAACCACCATCAAATCTATACTAGACCATAATGACATCAAATCTACTCTAGATCAATGGAATGTATATCTTATATCTTATGTTTTGTCCCATCCTTGAAAAAAAATCTACCTCATCCTAGGCATAGCTTACTTCTGCTATTGGATTGTACTTATTTAATATCTTATAGACTAATATTTTTTTTCAGAAGTATAGGTTATATGATAGATTGTTACAGTTTAGCTAAACTACGGCCAAAACGATAAATTGAATAACATTGTATTTTCACAACCCCCACAATTTTTGAGCTTATCAATGCTTATTAACTTATCAATTGTTTAACAGCTTCAATATTTCTAGCATAGACCATAGACATTAGTCAAAAGGATTCTATAGCATTCAGGACAGAAGGAACAATAGCTGATAACATTCTATCATTAGGAAAGTGACAACATTCTTGTTAATCCTTCAAAGACCTAGTACGATAAGATAAGATAAGATGAGAAACTAGGAATTTCTAAAAGAAAAGCCTTATACCTATAACATGATGAAATGAAAAATTACAGCTTTTTTTTATTAAGGTTGAAGTTGATTAATGTGATTTTATTTGTTAATTACAAAAAAAAAAACTAATCTATCTAAGGTATTCCTAAAACTAGACAACACCTAGCTGTCAAATTTTAGAATTAGTGAATCCTTAGGAGCCGATGTCTACATTCAATTTATTATAGGTCTTAGGACATATAATGAATTGGATAGTCATATGGTTTGTGGGTAAAAAAAAGGGTGATGAAATATCTACCTTATCTTGTTTAATAGGTAATGCCCCTTAACATATGACTTTTACTATACTTTCGGAATAATATGCAATGCTATTGATGAATGCAGGCATAAATAAAAACATAGCAAATATTTATAATGCATGATTAGGATTACAAGTATTTAATTGAATGCAACAAGATAAAAGAAAATATGTGCAAATTTTTCTATAATTTTGAATGATGCATGATTAACATTTTAGGGTACTTTGATTTTCATTATCACTTTTATCATCACATTTGTGATGGTTGTATAGGTTCTGTGTAATTTTTAGGAATTAATGCTAACTTCTAACATGTGATTCATTATAGTGCAAGTGTGCATAATGCGTCTTGATGTATTATGCAATTATTTTTAAATTGTCCTACTCTTTGATCTATTACAAAGTAAAATAATATAACACAATAAGCAAGTACACATATTAAAAGCATTTAGAAAGAATAAACATCCTAATTTTCATTAGACAGACATCATTTTCTCTTTCATAAGGCTTTCTCAAGAATATGTATAATTAGAAGCTCAGCAATCCGAATCTTTTTTCTTTATTTTAATTAACCACCTTTATGATAATTAAGAAACCATATGTTTACTTGGATTTTCAATGATAGATATATTTGTATTGATTATTGTTATCATTGTGTATATCTTTTATAGAATGTCAGCCTGATTCACTCCAAAAGCATCAAAATTAGAAGCACAGATTCTAAGATAGTGTATACTAATAGTTGTTTTAGTAGTAGGATGGAATATGAAGTAAAAAATGACCTTGAAAGAGTTAAGGAATTCTTCTAAAATGTGTATTTGTTGGAGAAGTAACCCCACCTAGAACTTGAAATGCATTTATGCCTTCATTGTCACTTAAAAAGGATTAATTTTGTTCTAACAAATAGGATTCTTTAAGCAGTCTATAATTTACAACATTTGTCAAAAAATTCAGCATATTTCAATGCTTCCTCTTCTTTATGAACATCATCAATGTATCTTGATGGTGATGAAAACCACCATCAAGGAATCAAAATCCAATCAAGTAAAGGTTCAAATGTCATTAGTGTTGGTGTCTTGGCAACTTTATTCTAGCCTAGGACACTACGTACTATGTTCTAGTTGTGTAAGATATTTATCTTATGCTTGGTTCCATTTTGTTCATCCAAATCACATCTAGGCTATTCCATTTTGATATTTAGAGTGCACTAGTCAAGTAAATTAGAAATTGTCTATTTTTATGAATTTAGATTTACAGGTTAGAAATTCTTGGATGAGTTCAATTTTGGTTCTTAGAGACTTTAAACAAGTCAGGTCAAATCTACAATCCTGGAAATTTTGGTTCTAAAAGAATTCCTTTCATCTTCAAATAGGGGAGACAGAGAATATTTCCAATAAAAGTAACATTGTAGGTAATTAAAAAAAATCTACAATCTTGGATAAGGTTTTCAAACGACATGATAATTGACACGAGATTTATTTTGTAGTGTTAGATAATTGCATTGATAATAAACACTGGACATGATAATTTGTTGTTTAAAAACAAATTTTTGAGAATATGTTTCATCCCCCCAAGCACAAATCAGCTAGCCAAGATTAATACAACACAGATACCCCCAAGCACAGATCGACCAGCCAAGATTCAAAACAAAAGAGATGAGGGAGGAGCCATAGGCAGGAGCACGGAGGCGATGAGGCAGATAGAGGGAGTGCAGAGGCGACAAGGGAGATGGAGGCAATGAACAAAAGGAGGGAGGTAAAGGTAGATGAGGAGGCGAAGGCAAAGGCGCATGGCGGTAAGGAGGGAGGAGGCAGAGGCCCATGGTGCTGGGGAGGGAGGAGGCAAACAAGAGGCAGAGCACAGAGGGCATGCAGGGTGGAGCATGAGAGGCATAGAGGAAATAAAAGGAGGGAAAGAAAAGGGAGGGGAGTTTTGCGACAAGAAATTTTAAGTTAGAGTTATCGAGGACAATTAGCAAAGACATGTCCTCGATAAAGCTAGAAATTCTACTAACGCTATATCACAAGGACATAGTGAGGATATCTTACTACTAAATCCTCGTCAGAATATTGCGAGGACATGTCCTCACCAAGCCTTTGTTATTTGTCCTCATTAAAATTTTGTGAGGACTTGTCATGGCAAGGTGTCCTCCTAAAACACAAAATTTCAAGTACTGTGCATTTGGTCTAGTTCTAGTTTATTTTGCAGATATGGATTTTACTCTTGTATGACCCTTTTGTTTTGTGTTTTTGTAATACTTGTAGCCTATATGAGACAACCGCAGATTACTATTGTGGGTTGTCACCATGGATTACCACCGCAGGTTAGACGTGAAAATTAGGTGTGCATTTTGACTGCGCATGTCATCACTGCGTTATACCAGTTCAGAACCCAAAAAATATGCAAGTTTTGTATCGGGGATCAGTTTCCATTTGAATGTATTCTGGGTGAGCTAGAATTTGATTAACTGTAATTGTACACATATTATTGAGTAATCATAGTGAGTTTGTGTTCAACTTCCTTGTTGTGTTTGCGGTTTCTCCTTGGTTCTCTGTGTTGTGTTGGTATTTTATTGGATTGCGACCAGTAAATGTGTGGGACCCTAGGGATGGAAGAAACACCAAGAGAGTACAGTAGAATTCATAAAATTCAACACTTTGCCACCCTCCTCAGTAACCTGCCATGCCCTGCTACGTCGCCCCATGCCATGCCCTACCAATGTTCAGCCTGTTTCTTCTAGGAATATGTCGGCCATAGGTGGCATCAATTTAAGGGGGAAATCGGGCATCGAGCAAGGGGACACAAACCAGAGAGAGAGAGGGAGAGGAGGAGAATAGAGACTGGAAGAGGGAGAAGAGAAGGAGAGCTCGTCTGTGCATGCATATACATGTCCTACCATTTCTTTTTCTTCTTGTTTTGTACAAAAATGATAGAAAAATGTAGATTAGCATAAGTTCATGGTGTGGTAGAGATTTCATAATTTTTGGAGATTTTTGAAGGATTTATGGTGATTTTTCAATGATGAGTTCCCATTTCATCGTTTGAGTTCTTTACCTTTGGATTTTTGTATCTCAAGCTATGAATGTCGGATTCTTGTGATTTTTTTCTTAAATGGTAGATGACTTCATGCTCTTTGATTTGGTATATTTTTTTAGGATTTTTACTGGCTTGCGATGTGATAGCCTTGAGTTCCCATTTCAGGTGATTTTTGGGTTGTTTGGTTTTAGTGTTTGGTCTGTTTGTAAAAGGGTCTCTCGTAGGTTTCTACCATAGGCTAGTCCCACAGGTTGGTATCGTGGGTTGGTCCTGCAGTTCACAACCATGGTTTGGATCTATTCAGACCCTACAATGGTGGTTATGGTTTGTGTTTTGTTGGTTTAATATGGATTAAATCGTGATTTCGGTTCTATGGATGATTTTGCAATAGAAAATATTTTGAAAATGATTTTTGAAAAGAATGCATATGATTTTGAAAAAGAGTTTTCCATGGTTTTAGGATGGAACCATGTAACCATAGATCATACCAGCATACCAGGGCTATTTGATACCTCTAAAACGTTAAGTGTGAGTTTGTGACATTTGGACCAAATTATTCAGTAACTGTAAATCATGTGATTAATTGTAATATTCGAAAATGGTTTATTAATGGATAATTTGATATTCTGATATTGCTGTGTGTGTGTGTGTGTCTCTCTCTCTCTGTGGTTGACTGTTGGTCCCTGATTGTGTTTCTGGTGTTGTGCCATGTGTGTGTGGGACCCGGGTTGGACCTTGATCAGCCTGAGCACAATGCTCCTTGGACCTTATGCCCGTTCTCTTCCCCTTTCCTTTTCCTTTCTCCCCGATAATCCGTGTCTCCACGACTTGCTTGTGACGACCCGTCCTTTCCGTTGCCTGTATAGTGGGGCGGCGATCGACAGGATTTGCGGAAGCGGCCGGGGCGGCGGAACTTAAGAAGGACAGGAGGGATGGCGTCGAAGGCAGTGGCAAATGAAAGAGAGAGGGAGAGGTGGAGTCGGTGCCCGGGAGGAGAGGAACTCTGAGTGCATGACCGCTAGTGGCTAGGGACTGTCGGAGGCTTGCCGAAGGAGCACCACGTGGTGGTGGTCGTCGGCGTGTTGATCCAAGTACACGACCCCTCACTTCCTTCTTTTCCTTCGTTTTGGGAAAAATGGGTTAAATGCATGAAGATGATGTAAAATGCATATAAAATCATAGAAAAATGGTAGAATGATGGAAATGATATGAATAACTTGAATGTATAGAGATCATGCTAGGTTTTATGATTTTCAAGAATTTTTGGTAGAAAATGGTATGCATGCTATAGTGTTACGAAATGAGTCTCATGCCTTTATGATTTTGTTTAGAATAACATGCTTAATGGATTTGTAAATGGTTTAAGGGATTTTGAAGTAGACTCAGAGGTCTACATCCCATGTTTAATGTGTAATTCTTGGTGTGTATTTGATGGGTCCGTCGGAGGTCCCAATTCCGACGAACACATGGTTAGGGCTCAGGGGATGTGTTCGTTTTACTGTCAGATTTCGACCAGAGACCCTAATTTGATAGACTGAAAATGTCCGGTCTTCCATTTTAGGAGAATTCTGTCGTTCAAAATGATTCGATCTACTGAAATAGGGATTTTCAAACGCCCGAATCTCAAGTTTGGTCGATCGATCTCGGTATCTGATGCCCAGTTCGTTATACTAATCTTATTCGGTCTACAATACCAGACCCCTGGTCCATATGAATAAGAATACATGAAAAATGGAAATAGATGGTTTTGAATGGGTGATGGGTATGTAATAATGATGTTTTTCCCATGTAAATGTCATGGAGGAATATGGAATCCAAATGAATGAATTTGAAAATGGTTTTAGGCCTGAAGCCCCAAAATGAAAAAGGAAATCGATAAATATTTGGTTTAATGTGATTTTTGAGCATGAGACCCAATAATGAATATGAAAGCATGGTTTTATATGATTTTGAGCCTAGGACCCCAATGAAAGGTCATATTTGCATGGGAAAGATCCCCTGCAAAGAAAAGAGATTGTGTAATGGTTTTAAAAGAAAACCCAAGAGTTTTGAAAAGAAAATGATAATATATTATGGAGTCACAACGAGTTGATGTCGACAATGTGGTAAGAGTATGAGACTCCAATGAAGCTAATTGTCAGATACGACCGTGGTTGCCAGTGTCGAACCACGAGTGGTTGGTGTCGACTATTTGGTATGGAATCGATTGTCAGATATGACCATGGTTATCGAGTTTTGAGACGGTGTAGGCTAAGCTTGGGTGTGTGAACCTAGGTGTTTGGGTCACCAATGGGACGTCGGGAAAAGGCGTATCCCGTGCATATAAAATGATTTGAGGCTTGTTAGCTAGGGTGGTGTCCTCCCGCACGGGGAACTTCACCGCGGCAATGCAAGGAGGTAGGAGAAATGGTGTTCTCACCTACTGCTTGTGTGCCTAGTTACCTCTGATTAATGTAACACTAATAAGAAAAGTGGAAATAAATGTGTGGTTTTAGCTAGAATTAGACTTATGCTTTGTCTTCAGATTCTAGCAACAAATAAGGATCATGTTTTAATCAGCTGTCAGCCAATGTATATGGTTTTGTTTTAAGCCCTGTGAGGTCCTGTGTTTTAGGTTGGATCTAGTCGAGAATGTGGATTTCTCGGAATGCATAAAAAGATTTTGAAAGATGCATAAATTAAAAAAAAAATAAATATATATATATATATATGAGCTTTTGAAAAGGATATGATTTTGGATAGAGATTTCAAACATTTTAAAAAGAAATGATGTTTCAAAATGGACTTTTGAAAACCACATTTTGTAATAGTCTAGGCTTGTGTTTTCTAGCTGTTTTTGTCGTGGTTTTTGTGTGGGGCGTGTACTGGGTAACTTGGATGTCACTCACCTGTACTTTGTTTGGTTTTTAGGTGTAAGTGGAGGTGTAATCCAGTTCCGGTGCTCGAATAAGAGCCACAAGCTACACATTGTTCTTAGAGGTGAGCCATAGTTAATTACATTTATTAGATTTATGCTGTAATTATTGTGGTTGCTTGTAATACTATGATTTAGCTAGCGTACTTGGGTTTTGGATGTTACAGAGTATGAGGTCATAGTTGTCGAGTTTTTCTCAATGGGGTCAAGAGTTCAAGTCCCTTAGACATGCTATCGAGAGAGTTCAGGGTTAGAGTCCCTGTGACTATGATGATTGCATCGCAGGGTCCAGAGTTCGAGTCCCTAAAGAACCCAAGTGTGATGCTGGTCAGGTCAGGGGTTAGAGTCCCTAGGTACTCGGGCACCAAGGGGTGTCGATGGACGCATCCTGTGTTGTGTGATATATGTATATATTGAGAGTTGAGTTCCCAGGGTGGATGTACTCCTACATGGGGTAGTCCTCTGCGGCAATACTGTAGGAATTGGAGTTCGAGTCCTCGATGACTGCTTGTGATTGGTCAGTCACCTGTGGCCAAGGTAGCTCGACAGGTTTTCGCACTGGATGAGTGTGTTGCTGTTTTTAGTTTTAGCCATTATCTGACTTCCGAAAATGTATAAAGTGATTTCAAAAGTGCATGTGATTTAAGGAAAATAAAAGTGATGGTTTTAAAAGGCATGTTTTAACAAAAAGATTTTCTGGTTAATTGATAGCTGTGTTTTGGACGAGATTTTGGTGTTTCTCTTTAGTGTGGTCTTGATGCTGCCAAAAGTGGTAGCTATGCCTCTAGAAGCTAGGTGTGACAACTCTAGTTTGTAGTGTAAGGTTTTTTGTTGTGGTAAGTGCGTACTAGGTGACAATGGATGTAACTCATTCATTTTTCTTCATGGTTTTGTTTGCAGGTGTAGATTTGTGAAGTTGCAGTCCAGTTTTAGTGCACATAGTTGGAGTCTTATGGCCACACACCACAGGTATTGGGTAGTAGTAGTAGTAGTAGTAGTAGTAGTAGTAGTCCTTTGTTAATTTTTGTTGTAGTTAGTAGCTTATTAGTTTAATTTCCTACAATATTATTTAATTATTTAGCTATATCTGCTTTGAGTAGTGTTCTTGCTAGTTTGTGGCACCGAGAGCATTATAGATTGGTGTCAAAGCTTAGGTTACACTAAGCACACTAGCTTAAGGTATTTGATCTTGTGGATCCATAGGATTGTATTGTGTCAATTGCCTGCATTTGATTCGTTTGTCGATTTTGTGTAATTTTGTGGTGGCTATAGAATGCCACTTCGAGGTAGAGGCTGATGGAAGGCTCCCACATCAAGTTTAGGGACTAGTGAGAAAAGTGGGTGGTGAGGAATGTAGAAGGAGTTTAGTAGTATGATGTGGGGGATTGTACAGTTCCTCGGGAAGTGGAACATGGACAGAATGAAGGGCGACCCATGGCTAAGCAACTCAATCATCTCCATGCTCCAACTTTCAATGGCCAAGGCAAATCCAAGGAATGTGAGGCGTAGCTGTTGAAGATAGAAAAGATTTTGGAAAGTATGGAGTATCCAGAGGAGAAATGAGTGCGACTAGCTACTTTTCTGTTTAAGAGTGATGCCGCCCAGTGGTGGAGAGCCATGCACCATCTAAAGTTCTCAAATTCTAACCTATTGATGGTCTCTTGGGGAAACTTTCAAGATGTCTTTTACGAAAAAGTATTTCCTAAATCATAAGGACAGACTAGACAAAGAATTCAGAAGCGTGCAGCAAGGTAACATGACGGTGGTTGAATATGAAGCTACATTCTCTCATCTAGAGTAGTTTGCGCAGTTCTTTGATACAAAAGAGTACAAAGCTAAATGGCCACTGAGATACATCTGAAACCCAAGTAGGGGTCACTGAGATAGACTCAGTGCCTGGCTCCAAATTGGCCAAGGTCAGTGGATGTCCTACAGGGTAAGGGACAGAACCTTCGTGATGTACGAAGGGGACAGAGTGAACAACTGAAGAAACAACAAGGGTAGGAGGGACTGAAAATAGAGTGCGCTCCTGAGCAACAGTGGCAGACAGAGAGTCGCCAGTGCGCTGGGCCATGGCTGACCGGGAATGGGTGAGAATCGGACTGCGGTGGCAAACGAGGGGATGAATCCTAGGACGAGCTATCGTCAAAGTGACAAATAACTTGGGAAAGATGATCAGCAACACAACGTCGCAAATAGGGGAGTCAAGGCAGGAACTCTTGAGCAGTGGCTAAGGAACTCACGCTCTACCTGGAAAAAAAGAAGACTACTGGTATTAAAACCAGCAATATGATGCAGTTGTTATGGTGGCGTGAATGGCATTCATGCACATGGATGCAACTAGTATGCTCTCTCTCACCAACTAAGTGTTCCCTAAAAGGTCATCTACTCTAGGATCACACATGGGTAAATAGATCTTCGACCCAGGCTAGAAAGTAAAGGTCTCCGCTCTAAATCCTGGTCAAAGTGCAGGGTGTGAACCGATGATGCATTGGTGGCCTCATCTCCTGCAGTAGCATGGAGTTGTACCCTTTACTAACACCAACACGACCCCAGACAAGGGGGACAAACTAGCAACACGTCCTACACCAAAGCTATAGAACGGGCGACTAGAATTGTCCTTCGCGGACTGTAGGTGGACTCAAGGGAGAAGATGCATGCCCTATATGATCAATCATGCAATATGCTTTTGTGTTTTTTACTTGCATTTTATTAACCAGGGGGAGAGTTTGATTTGGTCTCTAGTTTTGCCTTATTATTTGTTCTCTGAGTTTGTGTGTTTTATTTTGACCAGAAGGAGGAAACAAACATGTCTCTACTCTTCTAGGCATGTCAAGTACGAAAAGGGGAAGAAAACACACAAGTAAGGCAAGCAAGCAAGCAAGCAACAAGTAAAAGACATGATCATGGCATGTGCAAGTGTCGTGGCATCATGATTATGCAAAGAAAAACATCCATCACATCAAAAGGCAAGATATATAGCATGTGTGTGCAGTGACGGAGCAAATGTGTGAAAGAAAGTGCGAAAGGCCCGCCAAGGAAGCAAACAATCACCAACAAAGCAAGCAAACAAACAGTGAAGCCAAAGCAAGCGAAAAAAGACTAACCTGAAAGTCGGAATCTGGTACTCCCCAGCGGAGTCGCCAGTTCTGTGACCATGCTAACCTGGTGATCTGGCACGGAGTTGCACCAAAGGGAGGAGATCACAGCCATGCGAAGATGGTGAAGGCGTGAGATAGGATAAAACGAAAAAGAAAAGGAGTCGCCACCTAGTCTTTTAAGGGAAAGACGACGAAAACTACAAAGGATTGAATGCATGAGATGCAAATGTGAAGGCCAGATGTTTGCTAACAAATGGATGGGTAAGGATTCCTATTACACACGGGGAAGGCATTAGGCACCCCCGTACGCCCGAGAAACTCGATCTTTCTAGTTTAATTAGCTTGCTAGAGGCTAGATGAATACTTGCTAAGCCTAAATTGTGCTCTAAACATGCTAATATGAATGGCAAGACAATACTGGATGGATGTGCAAGATAGTATGCAAAAATTGCAAAGAAATACACATAAAATATCACAATCATGAAAAAAGGCACGACAAAGAAAATCACATGAAATGACAAGGTTTTGGGCGAGAATGGTTCAGAAAATCATACAGGTCTCAAGAATGTCAAAAATGCAACCAACTCAGGTCGTCAGAGTCAATGAAAGCATCGCAGAAATCAAGATGTGAAAACTGTAAAAAAGTCCGCATAAAATAGGTAAACCATGACATATGAAGAAATTCACATAAAAATGACGATGTTTTTGTAATGAATGGTTCAGAAAACCATACTGATGTTGTAACCATGCCGACGGGGGTGGCCCACACGGATAGGTGGTATGTGTACCAAAGGAACGGCAAAGCCACGGTAGAAAGAAAAAGGGAAAAAAAATGCAAAATGCAGGAGTCGCCACATAGTCTATTATGGAAGACGAGGAAAACCATAAAACACATGAAGAATCATGTAAGCAAAACAAAAAGGGGCTGCGTAAAACTAGAAATGCGGGTAAGGATTCCTGTTACGTGCAAGGAAGGTGTTAGGCACCCTCGCACGCCTGACGAATCGGTCTTCTAATGATTTCTCTTTTGCAAATGAAATGTCGACTTTTCAGCCTTTTGCTGTACGCCCAAGGGCGATATGCCACGCCATGCTAATGAGTGGTGTCTACAGTATAGGCGCATGATGTGTAGGGGTGTGTCCTAATGCTCAGAAATATCGCTTGTGTGCCGGGCCAAGAGTTGATGCAAGAGTATTGCATAATAAGATCAGGGATCTAATATCTTGAGTGATTCATCATCCTTGCTTTCTACATGCCTAAATGCAATCTAGAATGCAGGAAAACTGCTGAAAACAGAGATGTGCCTTCCTAATGCATCAAGGAAGAAAATCAGATAAAAACCCAGAAGCAAATCGGGTCGAGAAAGCAAGCAAAACATATGAAAAACATGCTGTGTGCTATTGGAAACAGGATACTGCGCCTGTTTGGTGCGCCAGACTGGTGCGTCAGTCTGGAGCACCACCTATGTGCGTCTAGGTGGGCCAGTAATGTATGCAGGGTGTAAAACACAGAAAGCAAAGCAAAGCAAAACATCAGAGGATGCACTCTGGAAAACATGTAGTAGAAATCATTCTGGGAAACTCGGAAAGCAAGCTTTGAAAGGGTTAAAATATGTAAATGCAATGCAATGACCTTGAGCTCAAGGGCCTGAAACCTCACACAAGATCTCAATCTATGTGAACTAAATGCAGGAAGCAATGATCCAGCCAAGCCTCTGGATCATGGACTGATGCACATGATTCTCTCAAGGGAGTAGGGTGCAATCAATCTACCAGATTCAGCTCGGAGCTGAATAACAAAGTAGAAAAAGCAAATGGAAAATAGTTTGATCGAAAGTTGAAAACATGCTGGGGCATCTCGGCAAACCAGAGAATCAATCAGGAGAAAACAAGTTCAAAACTCTGTGATAAAGCCATGCAAGTATGATGCTAATGCAAGTGCACTGATCTCTGACCAGTCTGGTGCGCCTGCTGAGTGCGCCAGAGTGGTGCGTAGGTTAGGTGCGATAGGGATATGCACCCCTAGGATTCTGGATCAGACTATGACCCGATCTAGAACCCACCCAGCAGAGATACAGAGGGGGGCCTATGCAAGTGCTAGAAGGATTATGCCATGATAAAACTGGGAAACATGCTGCGAGTGCATAAGATCAAGAATCGCCATGAAAACAGAGCATTTGATATCAAGGCAAGTGAATGTGTTCATGCATGGAAAATGTGTGAAATACTTTAAGAACAAGCATGATATGGATAAAACGAATCAAAACATGTGTAAATGTTGATCAAATGTGCATGCTTCTACGTGCAAGAGCATATATGATGCATGGTAAAAATATGGAACAACAATATATGTAGATTATATGCTAGAAATGCCAATGTAGATTTGCATGGAGATTATTTGCATAGAAAGTACGATCATGATATCATAAAAAACATCATAAACCTGGAATAAAATCAAATCATACGCAAAGTTTTAGCGTGTCTTATTTAGTTCTGAAATGGCATTAAGAAATTAAAAAAAGGGAGGTAGAATGCCTACCTCACGATGTTCCTTCTTTGCGATAACAGTGACAAGAAAACCTTTGTTGCTTTGGAAGGCTCTGGGACGCAAGTAGGTGCTCCAGGGAATGAAATCAGGCTGCTGGACTGATGGAGAAGCTTGTGCAGAGGTCGGGTTTTAGAGTAGAAAATGGCTGGGTGCAGGGATTTCCACTCAGAATTCTCAGCTCTCAGGATTTTTGGTCTCTTTTTTGTGGTCCTCCAAAACGGTGCCTATGGAGGTCCTTTTATAGGGAGCTCTCAGGGATGAGTTACGGGTATAAG
>JAMKQA010014398.1:0-21457 GCA_024699735.1 Posidonia australis
TCACAAGCATACTATATGTATATCTTGGATTAGTTTGCTACACATAATTTTATTACTTAGGTTATTATCATTTTACAGGCTGACACTGTGATTTCCCATGCCCAAGCAACACTTGGGGCTCTTGTCCATCAGCGGTCAACATTTGGTGGCATCACCTCAAAGATTGGCAATGTTAGCAGCCGTCTCCCAACGGTATGTTTCCATTATTTTGAGGTATTTTTGATATGAAATGTTTTATTTGATTCCCAGTTACCTATGGTCTCTTTTCTTTCCATCTATCTATGTTTTTTATTTTTGAAGTTGTAATTTGTGGAATATTTTTGCAGCAAAATAAACACATTTTTTGAAAAACCTGACCAATATATGATATATTATCGACACCAATGACAAAACTTGCAGGTAAACAATATTCTCGTAGCGATTATGAGGAGGAAATCAATGGACACCATCATTATTTCTCTTGTTGCTTCAACATGCACATTTCTTATACTGATTTACTGGTTGACGAAGTAAAACCCCATCGAAATTGAGCATTATGAAATTGTAAGTACGTGCATATTCTAAATTTTCGGTTGTATTTATTGTAAAGTGTATTTTTTGTATCTTATCATTCCTTCATTTCTATGCCAAACTAGATCAAGTTGTTTTATTTTTTAATTTTAATTTTTTTTTTATTTTTTTTATTATTTGCGAGGACTTAGCGAGGACATTTTCCTCGCTAAGTCCTCGCAATTTTTTATTTTTTTAAAAAAAATTTGTGAGGACTTAGCGTGGACATTGCAAGGAAATGACGAATAATAGCGAGGACATAACGAGGACTTTTGTCCTCGTCAAGTCCTCGTAGAATTTCTTACGAGGATTTCGCGAGGAAATTTACTTGCAATTGAAATTTAACGATGATGCATTTAGTGAGGACTTATTGTTCTCGCAATGTCCTTGTAAACGTCATTAGCAAGGAAATGGCGAGGACGTCGCGAGGACATTTGTCCTCGCGATTTCCTGTTTTTCTAGTAGTGTGTTGTTATACGATAAGGGGGCTTTGAAAAAGGGCTAAACCTTGGTACTAGATCAATGGAAAACTCTACTTCCTTGTGAGGTGGCATGTTAGGTAAATCATCAAGAAAAACATCAAGATATTCACATAACATTGAAACATCATGGATACCCAGCTCAGGGGATATAGAGGTAACAACACTAACTAGATACCCCACACACCCTTATCCAATGATTTGTAAGTCGTCATTGCAGAAGTAAGGAACTTAGGCTCACCATAGCACACACCATACATAAAGAAAGAACCTTTACCAAAAAACTTAAAATACACCCTCCTCCTTGCACAGTCAATCAGAGTAGAATGTTGGGTCAGCTAATCCATACCTAGTATGACATCATACTCTTGCATGTCTATGATGATAAGGTTGGTCTTGAAATCCCTACCATTCAGGGCCATGCTGACTAACTGTAAGTACCTCCATGCAAGACTGTACTCTCCCAATGACGTCACCACATTGAGATGAAAGGCTAGTCTAACTGATTTGTCCTCCATCTCCATTGTAAAGGACTCAGATATATCAGAGAATGAAATCCTTTAGTCAAACAAAACCTTAGCCATCTAGCCCATCAACGGAAAAGAACCTAATGGCCAATACACACAAACAACGAAAGCAACAACCTTAAATTAAACAACAATCTAAAACATAGTTAAGAAATTACAAACAAGCACATGGAGGGTTATACAAGCACGAAAACCACTATTCCCTACCCTCCACAACATCTCCAGAATACCTAGCATTAGGAGTAGTAACGGTAATGATATGCCCCTTGGTCGACTAATGTGGTGCATTTCCTGCTCTCCTGGGAGGGTCAGGACAATACTTCTATACGTGTCCTAGCTTCCCATTGTTATAACACACCACTTGGGTAGGAGCTTGTAACAAATGGGGGAAATTTGCAGTAAAATGACCCACCTAACCACATTGGAAACTAAACCTTCCCTCTAGCATGCTAGAGTTGGACCCCATCTAAATAGAACTAGTGTTGCACCTACCGGCAATGCTATGCCTGCCACAGGATGTACCACTAGACTTTTCCATTCTCATCTTCCTAGAGCTCTTAGAACCACTAGAACTCTATGCACTAGAGAAGGAAAATCATGAAGTAAAAGATGTCTTAGCCTTTCCTTTGGGACGACTTTTCATGAACCTTTTATATTCGTCCTCAAAGCGGGAAGCCATCTCAACCATTTCTACCATGGTCTAGCACCAGCAGACCATAACCGTCATCCTCAATCTCAGTTCAAGGCACACCAAAAAATTCCTAGCCCTTCCTTCACTCCTTAGAGTCAAAAGTCTAAGCAAACCATTCTAGATAGGCGAAAGCATCTAGCTTCATACTCACTCATGGTCATACTTCCTTCTTATAGACTTTAGGACTCTTAGTCCAATCTGCCCCTCCCATGGTTAGTGTAACCCCCCAAACCCAGGCACGTCACCTAAATCACAGTATCATAAGCAAATTACATAAATTACAGTAATAATTAAATAATTGTAACTAATGCTCTCCTCTAGGAAACAATGTATGGCTAGTAGCTCCTACTCGAGCACTGGAGCTAGATTGCACACCAACTTGCACCTGAAAACCAAGCAAAGCACACGTGAGTGACATCCAAGTCACCCAATACGTGTCCCAAACACACGCACAACAAAACTTGGCAAACTACTAAAACACAGGCTTTAATTTATAAAACTTGGTTTTCTTTTGAAAATTCATTTCAATACATTATTTCCTCTTTTCCATTAAAACACTTGGAAACCTGTTTCCAAAAATGCCTTTTTTCAAAACTCAATTCACTTTCTCAACGTTTGGGATTTCTTCCCATAACCATGTCATTTCAAAACTCTTTCAAAACTCATCTTTCTTTTATGTACTTTAAAACTGTTCACATATCTCGATAAAATCATATTATCGACTAGGTCTAGCCTAAAACACAATGCCGCGTAGGGCTCAAAACCAAAATCACAAATATTGGCCAATCACAAGTAGTAGGTTAAAACCACAATTCTTATTTAATTCTAGGATTTTAGGACCAATCACAAGCTTAATCCTAGCCAAACTACATCATTTCATTTTCACCAAACCAACACTTTTCTTATTCATTTCCACTTTTCTTATTGATGTTACCTTGGTCAGGGGTAACCAGGCACACAAGTAGTAGGTGAGGACACCATTTCCCTTACTTCCCTGCATTGATGTGATGAAATTCCCTGTGCGAGAGGACACCATCTCGCCCAACTGGCCTCAATTTCTTTTCATATATATATATGTGCACGAGGATACGTCTTTATCTGACGTCCCATTGGTGACCCGAACAACTAGGTTCAATAACCTAGGCTCAGCCTACATCGTCACAAACATTGGTAGCCACGGTCGTGTCTGACAATTAATATCTTTACAATTCACCAACACCATCCACTTGTGGTCCCATACTGGCAACCACGGTCGTGTCTGAAAATTGGTTTCTTTGGAGTATCATTCTCCTACAATATTACCGACACTAACCCCCGAGATTCCACAACACATTATTAGTATTTTATTTTCAAAAACTCTTAAGTTTCCCCTTTTAAAACCATTCCCATTTCATCCTTCCGTTGCAAGAACCTTTTCCATGCAACACATGACCCTCTGTTGGGGTCCCAACTCAAATTTATGAAATACAATGCTTTAAAACCATAAATTGCGTCTCATGCCCAAAAATCAGACATTAAATCATCTTTTATTCATTTTTAGGGCTTCAAGCCCAAAACAATTTCCAAATTCACTTATTTGGATTCCTTACTCCTCCATGACATTTACATGGGGAAAATACCATTAACACATGCTCATTGTCTAGTTAAAACCTTTTATTTCCATTTTCTATTCATATTATTAATTTAGGCCATGGCAAAATCGGTAGACTGCAAACCAGGATTGGTATATTGAAAATCCCTGATTCGGTATACCCAAACTCTTTGTTTCAGTTGACCGAAGGTTTTTGGTCTACTGAAACCAAGGGCTGGCAGTAAATTGACAGGGATTTGGTATGCCGAACCCAATTCGGCATGCCGAATCTCTTGTGGCCAGAGCACTCCCCCAGCTTATGAACCAAACGTTCTTCGGAAATGGGGACCTCTGACGGACCCCTCAAGCATGCATCATAAAAATGAATAAATCATGGGGTGTAGACTCTTGAGTCTACTTCAAAACCCCTCAAACCATACTTCATTCCATTCATTAGGCAATCCATACAAAAATCATAAAGGCATGGAGCTCATTTTTAATTATTGTAGCATGCATACCTAAAATTCGTGTAAATCCACAAAATTTCATCCTAACCGCATGATCTCTACATATTCATGTTATCCATCACATTCTCATCCATTCTAGTATTTTTCTGAGATTTTACATGCATTTTTCATCATGTTTCATGCATTTAACACATTATGTTAAAAATGTAAAACGAGAGAGGTAGAGGGGTCATGTACCTCAAGCGGCACTCTGGCGTTCTCCTCTACGCCCTGACGAAGCTTCTCCCACCAGTGATCCACGCAGATGAGACTCACCCCCTCCTCTGGTTCGCGCATCACTCCTTCTTTCCCTCTTTCTCTTCCTCGGCTAACCTCCTCTCCATTTCCTCCTCCCCATCTTTATCTCCTACTCCTGCGTCACGTCCGTCTCCCATCGCATCACCCTAGCGTCGATGGGGACGGGGTGGCATGGGCTCCCCTCAGTAGTCACACAGGTGGTGAAAAGAAGAAGGAAGAAGATGAAGGCGATGAGAACTCATACGGGAGAGAGAGAAAAAGAAAGAAAGAAAAGGAAAAAAGATGTACACGCAAATCTAGGCTACTGTGAATCCTCAAACCAGAGTCCACATTGGTCCTACAATACAAATAGGTGCACAGAAAGCCAACCAAAATCTCACAATCACAAGAAACAACAGATTATCTATTAATAAACCATTTATACAATATCACACTTAATTACATGGTTTACATTTAAAATGGATAATCAGACAAAGATGTCACATCCTACCCCCTTAAAAGAATTTCGTCCTCAAAATTCAGCTCTAGTAAAACAAGTAAAGGTACTGTCTCTAGATGTCCACCTCGCACTATCAGGTGGCCTCCTCTATATTGTGGTGTTGCCATTGAACCAACATAAACGGAATCACTTTATTTCTGAGAACTTTCTCTTTCCTGCCTAGTATATGAACTGCAATTTCAAGCATAGATAGGTCCTCTTGCAGCTCCTCTAGCTGCATTGGTATCACTTGGGATGCATTGGCCAAACAATTCCTCAACATGGATACATGGAAGGTGTTGTGTACACCAACCAACTATGGAGGCAGATCAAGTATGTATGCTACCTTACTAACCCTCTAGGCAATCTAGTACGGTTCGATGTATCTTGGGCTCAACTTGCCTCTCTTCTCGAACAACATTACTCCCTTGGTTGGTGACACCTTCAGGAATACAAAGTCTCCTACCTCGAATTCCAGAGGTCTCCGCCTCCTATCTGCATAACTCTTCTACCGACTTTGGACAGACAACAACCTCTTCTTAATCAGGTCCACCTTGCCCTCGTACTACTGTATGATCTCAGGTCCAACCAACTATCTCTCACCTACCTCGCTCTAGCAAGTGGGAGTCTTACAGGGTCTACCATACAATGCCTCATATGGTGTCATACAGATATTGGTGTGGTAACTGTTATTATATGCAAATTCAATCAGAGGCAAGTGATCTCCTAGCTATCACCAAAGTCCAAGGCGTAGGCCCTCAACATGTCCTCTAGTGTCTGGATGGTCCTCTCTGTCTGGCCATCCGTGTGGGGGTGAAACGTGGTACTAAAACTCAGCACTACACCAAAAGCCTCTTGTAAAGCTCCCCTAAACCTTGATGTAAAACTCGTGTCTCTGTCAGACACAATAGACATTGGGACACCATGCAATCTCACAATCTCTGCCACATATAACACTACCAGCTTTTCCAAGGGAAGATTCACCCTCATTGGCAAGAAATGTGTCGATTTCGTAAGGCAATCCACAATCACCCAAACTGTATCATCCTTTCTTCAGGTCCTTGACAAACCCATCACAAAATCCATCGACACATTCTTCCATTTCAACACTAGGACGTCTAGAGGCTGCAAAGTCCCTCTGCTTTTGGTACTCTATCTTCACCATCTGGCAGGTTACACACTTAACTACATACTCAGTAATTTTCCTCTTCATCCTAGGCCACCAGAAATTCCTTTTCAGGTCTTTATACATCTTGGTGCTTTCTGGACAAGTAGTGTATCTGGAGCGGTGAGCTTCATTAAGTAGTCTATCCTTGATTTTCTCCACTTAAGGCACATACAACCTCAGGTCGTACCTCAACCCACTGTCTACACCTGATTGAAAAGTATGGGGCATTACCTGCTTCCAGCTTCCTCCAGATATCTAACATAAGGAATCATACTGTTAAGTAGTGACAATCGCCTCGATCATCCTCGGGCAAATAGACAAATTGGCCAATACAACTCTAGCAGCTCCTTGAGACTGTCTTTGAAGGTCTACACTTCACTAGCCCATCTAACAATTTCCATTCACGAATCATCAGATGTAATGCCTCGATCCTAGGCACGCTACCAAGATCATAGTATCATAAGACAAATTACGCTAATCACAACAATAATTAAATAACTATAGCTAAGGCTCATCTTTAGGAAACGATGTACGGCTAGAAACTCCTACTCTGGCACCGGAACCCGACTGCACATGACCTGCACCTAAAAACCAACCAAAGAACGCGTGAGTGACATCTAAATCACCTAGTACGCGCCCTAAACACGCATACAATAAAATTTAGCAAAAACACCAAAATACAACTTTAATGTATAAAAACTTGATTTTCTTTTTGAGAATACGTTTGAAAACATTACCCATTTTTTTTCTTTGAAATCACATGGGAATCTGTTCCCATGACTATATAATTTTAAAAGCTCACATTCCCTTTTCTTTTCAAAACATTTGGAATTTATTTTTGAAACCATAGTCTTTTCCAAAACTCATCTTTCTTTCTTCTTATACTTTTTTAAAACCTTTCTCATATTTTGAGAAGTTTACATACTCGACTAGGTCTAGCCTAAAACACAATGCCTTACAGGACTCAAAACCAAAATCATAAATACTGATAGGTAACTGGTTAAAACATAATTCGTATTTGATTCAAGGATTTTAGGACCATTCATAAGTCCAATCCTAGCCAAACCACATTTCTTTCATTTCACAGAACCACACACTTTTCTTATTCTTTTCCATTTTTCTTTATTGATGTTACTTTGATCAGGGGTAATCAGGCACACAAGCAGTAGGTGAGGACATCATTTCTCCTACCACTCTGCACTACTGTGGTGAAGTTCCCTGTGCGAGAGGGCACTGCCCTGGCTAACCGGCTTCAAAATCTTTTCTTATATGCATGGGGATACGTCTTTATCTGATGTCCCATCGGTGACCCAAACAACTAGGTTCAATAGCCCAGGCTTAGCCTACGTCGTCGGTGACCCGGACACCTAGGTCTTATATTCCTAGGCCCAGCCTACACCGTCACTAGCTTAGTGACCAAAACACCTAGGCCCACATATCTAGGCTCAGCCTACACCATCTCAAGCTCAACAACCACAGTCGTATTTGACAATTGGTTTCATTGAAGTCTCATACTCGTACCACATTGTTGACACCAACCCTCGTGGTTCCTTAACACCTTACCTGTATTTTATTTTCAAAACTCTTTAAGTTTTCCTTTTCAAATCCATTTTTCATTTCACTCTTTTCGTTGCAGGAACTTGCTCCAAGCAACACATGATCCTCTTCTGGGGTCTCAACTTAATTCATTTAAAATCATGATTTAAAACCATAAATTGGGTCTCATGCCCAAAACCACACATTTAATCACATTTATCCATTCTTAGGACTTTAAATCCAAAACCATTCCCAAATAAACTTATTTGGGTTCCATATTCCTCTATGTCGTTTGCATGGGGAAGACACCATTAACACATGCTCATTGTCAATTTAAAATCATTTATTTCCATCATTTATGCCCATTTATTCATATGGACCAGGGGATAAAAACGGTAGATAGAATTAAAATTCGGTATACCGAAAATCACTGATTCGGTACACCGAATACCTTCGGTACACCGAAACCCCCTGTTTCGGTCGACCGAAGGTTTTTGATCTACCGAAACCAGGCGGCCCTTTACAAACTGAAAGGGATTCGGTATGCCAAACCCAGTTCGGCATGTCGAATCTCCTGTGTTTTGTACACGGTCCCTACCATCAGATCATTCGTTCGCTGGAAGTGGGAGCCTCCGGCGGACTCCTTAAACAAGCATCATAAAACACAAATAAATCATGCGGTGTAGACCCTTGAGTCTACTTCAAAATCCCTCAAACCATTCATCAATCCATTGACTATGCAGTTCATACACAAATCATAAAGGGGTGAAGCTCGTATGAAGCTACTGTGGCTTACATCCCTAAATCTCATATAAACCTACAAATTTTCATCCTAACCGCATGATATCTACATATTCATGCTATTTATCATATTTCCATCCATTCTATTATTTTTCTATAATTTTTCATGCATTTATTCTCATTTTCATGCCTTTAACATATCATGTTATAAGAAGAGAATGGAGGAGAAGGAGGGATCGCGTACCTTCTTCGACAAACTCTCCCAACTCTGGTGAGCCTCTCCTTGCCCCGACAAAACTCCTCCTTATTGGTGGACAACGGCTCAACTCTCCTCCTCTCCTTTTGGCTCGTGCACCCTTTCACTCTTGCTTCTCTCTCTCTTGGCCTCCACCTGCTACTGCCTCCTTCCTCCTTATCTCCTCCTCCTCCCGCATAGCGTCGACCACCCATCGTGTTAGAAGATACGGGGAGACACAAGTCGTCGCCTATAGTGGCATGGGTCGGGGAAGAAGAAGAAGAGGATGAAGATGGGGAGAACTCGTGAGAGAGAGAGAGAGCGAGAAAAAGAAAGAAAGAAAAGAAAGAAAAGAAAGAAGAAAAGACAGGCTCGTGAACCAAGGCGACTGTGCATCCTTAAACCAGACTCCACATTGGTCTCAAATCACAAACAGGTGCACATAAAGCCAACCAAAATCCTCACACTCTCAAGAAATAATAGATTATCCATTAATAAACCATTTATGCAATATTACAATTAATTACATGGTTTACAATTAAAAATGGATAATCAGGCCCAAGTGTCACATCAGACTAGCCATGACATGAGTGCGTCTGCTCAAAGCATCTGCAACCACGTTTGCTTTCCCTAGGTGGTACGATAGGCTGAAATCATAATCCTTAATATATTCCACTTAGTGCCTCTGTCTTAGGTTCAAATCCTTCTGAGTAAAGATGTACTTTAGATTCTTATGATCTATGTACTCCTCAAATTGTTCGCTATACAGAAAATGCCTCCAAAATTTTAGGGTGAACACAACAATTGCCATTTCTAAATCATGGGTGGAATAATTCTTCTCATGATCTTTCAGCTGGCGCGAGGCATATGCCACCACCCTACCATGCTACATCAGCACACACCCCAAACCAATCCTACAGGCATCATTGTAGACTGTGAAACCACCACTCCTAGATGGCAAAGTCAAAACTGGGGCTGACACTAGACGAGCCTTCAACTCATTGAAGTTCTCCTTGCACTGCCAATCCTAGGCAAAATGCACTTCCTTTCTGGTCAGTCTGGTCAATGGTGCAACAATCTTGGAGAAATCTCCTATAATATCCTACCAGGCTGAGAAAACTTCTGATCTCAGTTACTGTCTTTGGTCTGGCCTAACTGCTCAAAGCCTCCATTTTGGCTGGATCTACCTTGATGCCTTCTCCTGAAATGATATGACCAAGGAAGGACACCTCCTCCAGCCAAAACTTGCACTTGGAGAACTTGACATAAAGCTGATGCTGCCTCAATGTCTCTAGTACAATCCTTAAATGCCTCGAGTGTGTTTGAACATTTGGAGAATACACTAGAACGTCATCCACAAAGATGACCACAAACTGATCTAAATAGGGCCTGAACACCCTATCATCCAGTTGATAAAAGCAGCTGGAGCATTTGTCAACCTGAATGTCATAACCAAAAACTCATAATGTCTATAACGGGTGTGAAAGGCTGTCTTCTGCACATCTGACTCACTGATTCACAACTGATGGTATCTAGATCTCAGATCTATCTTGGAAAAAACCGATGCTCCCTGCAACTGATCAAACAAATCATCGATCCTGGGCAATGGATACTTATTCTTAACAGTGATCTGGTTCAACATCTGGTAGTCTATACAAAGCCGAAGTGAACCATCCTTCTTAACAAACAAAATGGGTGCTCCCCAAGGTGATACACTGGGATGAATAAATCCCTTATCCATCAGTTCTTGCAGCTGATTCCGGAGCTCCCTCAATTCAACAAGTGCCATCCTGTATGGAGCCTTGGAAATATGACCTGATCCTGGCACCAAATCAATCACAAATTCTACTTTCCTGTGCAGTGGCATACGAGGCAATTCTTTTGGAAATACATTTGGGTATTCCTACACCACTGGCAAATCCTGAATCTCAACCACAAGTGAAGTAGAAATAGTCACATAGGTCAAATAGCCCACACTACCTCTTGCCAAATGATGATAGGCATTGATAGCAAATATCACCTTCCTGGGCTCCCTCAGTATGGTGCTTTGTACCACATACCAACCTTGGCCTGGACACTTTGCTAAAACTCTCCTCTTGGCACAATATATCACGGTTGAATGCTGTACCAGCCAATCCATTCCTAGGATAACATCATAATCCTACATGTCCATCAGGATCAAACTGGCTTGAAAATTCCTGTCTCCCAGCTGGATATCAACTAGTCTCAGATACCTCCATGCTAGAATGTGTTCTCCCAATGGAGTGACTACATCTAGGTGGAATGCCAACCTGGTTGGTCTAGTCCCGATCTCAGAAGCAAATTACTCGGAGAAAAGTAAATGAACTCCTAGAGTCGAACAAGACTCGGGCCATCCAGTCAGTCACAAGAAAAGATCCTAACATCAACACATCATAACCATAATCATAATCATAATAAAAGATAGTGTTGATCACATATAGGATCCATTATTACAAGACAAGATTTAACTCATACAACCATACTAATTCTCACCTTCTACCACATCTCTAGATGGACCAACGTCTGGTGTAGCAATGGAGAACACTCTCCCCTTGGTATGCTGACGAGGCACATCTCTCGCTGGCTTTGGCTGACTGGGACAATCCTTCTGATAGTGCCCAGACTTCCTACTGTTGTAGCATACTACATTGTTTAAGCTCCTCTACCTGTGCCAACATTATGTCATTACATGCCCTATCTTACCAAAGACGTGGCATGGTCCCATATTCGAGCAGCTATTGGATCCTGCATGGTTGAAACCCACACTCTCTTCTTTACTAGATGTAGGCCGCTCCTTTCACTTCTTTCCTGAGCTACCAGAACTCCCAGAACTCCTAAAACATGGCGCTTTAGTGACCGAGGGTCGAGAAACAGAAGGTTAGGGGATAGAAGGTCGAGTGACAGACTTCCTCCCCTTTTTTCTCTTAGGATACTCTTCCAGGAGCAACATACGATCATCCTCATAGCAGCTTGCAAGCTTAATAGTCCGCTAAGGTCTGACAGCTGAAACCAATAACTCTGGATTGCAGCACAGGATTAAGTCCCTCCACAAATTTCTTGGCTCTGTTCTTCTCAAAAACCACAACTTGAGAAAACTTCTCCAGCCGAAGGAAGGACGACTCATACTCAGCCACAGTCTGGCTTCCCTGCTTCATGTTCCAGAATTCTTTGTCCAAATTATCCCTTTCATGCTTAGGGAAAAACCACTCATAGAATACCTCTTAGAACTCCTCCCAAGAGATCATCAGCAAGTCCATACTCGGAAACTTGGTGCGGTGTGTAGCCCTCCACCATTAATTTGCAGCACCCTTGAGCTGAAATGCTGCGATTCGAATCCACTTCTTTGTTGAACACTAGATTCCTTCTAGGACCTTCTCCACTTCTAGGAACCATGCCTCACACTCCTCTGGTGTGTCGTGCCCATCGAAAGTCAGCACGCCTAGCTGGCAGAACTGCTTGACCCACTGGTCTCCCTTCGCCTCATCCCTGCTGCTACTACCGAAGGGCTGGGCGAAACCTCGCATCATCTCTCCAAACTCTTGTCACGTAACCCTCCATGCATTGCCCTCTCCCATCTTGCAGTCGGGCACTGGGGCCTTGCCACGGCTGCGGCCTCAGCGAGACATCTTCCTGCCAACACAACAAGAAAATACTACAACCAAAATCAGGTGTAGACTCTCTGTTATGTAGTCCCCTAGAGCCACTAGACTAGACATCATCAAGCTGGTGCACTAGGTGTAACGCCCCAAACCCAGGCACGTTACCTAAATAACAGTATCATAAGCAAATTAGACAAATTACAGTAATAATTAAATAACTATAACTAAGGCTCACCTCTAAGAAACAAAGTACGGCTAGTAGCTCTCACTCGAGCACTGGGACTAGACTGCACTCCAACCTGCACCTGATGTAGACACTTCGATTTTGTAGTCACTTGGCAGTAGGCTCCTTTGGAAAGATGCTCTGGTTGCGACCTCTACCTAAATCCTAGCTCAACCTAAACCCATAAGCCCACTAAAGCCCACACAAGCCCATTTTGACTCTATCCAAGCCAATCAAAGCAAAAACCCATAATTAAAAATCAAAACTAAACAAAACTCACATAAAACAAAAACCTAAATTAATTAAGTAAAAACTTTTAATCCAAACCAAAACAACATAAAATCTACATAAATATTGAAAATTCAAATTAATTAAGTAAAAACCCAAATTAAAAACCAAAATCAAATAAAATCTACTCAAACCATTTAAAATCCAAATTAATTAAGTGAAAATCCTAATTAAAACCAAAATCAAATAAAATCTACTCAAACCATTTAAAATCAAAGTTAATCAAGTGAAAACCCTAATTAAAACCCTAAAAATAATAAAACCCAAAACCCTAATCCAAAGACATAATAAAATCCCTAAACCCTAATCACAAAAACCCTAAAATAATAAACCCAAGAATCCTAATTAAAATCACTTAATTAAACGTAATAAAACCCAAAACCCTAATTAAAATCCAAAAGCCCTAATTAAAACAACTTAATTAAGTAAAACCAAAAATCCCTAAACCTTAATCACAAAACCCTAAAATAATAAACCCAAAACCCTAATTAAAATCCAAAAACCCTAATTAAATCACTTAATCAAACTTAAAACTAAAACCCAAAACCTAAATTAAAATCACAAAAAAAATCTAATTAAAATCACAAAAAAACCTAAGTTAAATAAAACCCTTAAATCCCTAAACCTTAATCACAAAAACTCTAAAAAAAAAAAATAAACCCAAAAAATTATAATTAAAACCACCTGATTAAACTTAAAATAATAAAAATTAAAACCTCAATTAAAACCATAAAAAAAACCCCTAAAACTAAAACCCAAAATCCCTTAAAACCCTAAACATTTAAAACCCAAACCTTAAAAAATCTCAAACCCACTTGTGCAGGTCCAATCTTGCCCAATACACCCCATTCATCTATCAACCAGAACTTAAGCAAACCAGCAAAAATAATTCTAGTGCCCATTTCACTATTGGTAATTAGCCCGCAATTTCTGGCGACGATCTTTGACAGCATCCCGCGATCACCGATAGCATCCCATGATCTCCGACCAATCCTCTTCCAGCCTAGCCAGATCCAACGATCCTTAGTCACCAGAGAAGAGGATCGACGGATTGGGAAAGCTCCACCATAGTTTAAAAATACCCATCGCCAACTATAATAGAGGCTGCTTGAAATCCCAAGGAGAGAACCCCTTTTTGAAACCCCAGACAACCCTACGAATCGACGACCTTCAAGGCTTCCTCTCCATCCTTTTGCAACCCCAGAAGACCCAAAAACCTCAGCCACCAGAGTATCTCTACTAGAGAACGTTGACCAACCTCATCGGAGGGGACAAAGCATCCATTTAGGTAATCTTCTCCTTTCTTTTTTTTTTTGAATCGTTGTCTTTTGGGTCCAGTTGAATCCCTTTAAAGCCTCTGATTCGAGGTTCGTCGAGCATGCAGGCCATGCATGCCGTCTCCCTCTTCTCTGGTGGTGGGTTCACCACCACCGACGAGTCCGTTGGCCTCCTAGGACAGGAAGAGGTCCTGGGGGCCTCTCCTCCCTGAGATTCCATCGCTCAGGATGGGATCCTCTGGCCTCTCGTGGCTAGGAACATCGCCGTCGCCCCTGCAACTACCAACCACCGTCATGGAGTCCATTAGAGCTTTTCGGATGCTCCCGCCACACACCACCACCTGAGGGAGATTCACCTCCTTGCCAGGGACCTCTCCACGTAGCCACGTCGCCGTCCCAGACCTTGGAGCATTGCCCCTACCTCTGTTGTGTCTGTCTTCAGCACAAGAGATGGGTGGAGCCATCTAGACATCCCTGGCCCTCATCGACGCCTCTGGAAGCTTCCCGGTGCCACCATGGAGCTTCTCTGGTCCTTGCCATGCCATCCCAGCTACAACGTCGTCACCGACCATCTCGTCGTTGTCTTCCTCAGTGTCGATTGACACCTCGTTGGAGCTAGATTTGGGGGGAGCATCCTAGGCCGCCCTAGCCTTGTCCGACGCACTAGAGTGCCTCGTCGTGCCTCCCTCTAGCTTCCTGGACCATCGTCGGAGCCCCTTCTACCATCGTGCCGCTGCGAGTGATTCGCCGGAGCCCTCGCCGGATGTTGGAACGCCGACGAACTTTGAACAAGATAGGTTTAGTTTAGGTCCTTTTACAGTTAGGTCCTTAAACTGTTACTTTTAGGTCTTGTGTTTTTGCGTTTGAACCCCTGTAGTTTTAAATAAGTTTTATTTCTTTTGTTATTTCTGTAATAATTGTATATGATCCCCTGCATGTTTTATTTTCTTCATGACTAGTGCATTAATATTTATTTCTTCACACTTAAGCCCTTGGAATCATGTTTTCTTTGCAACTAAGTCCTCAAAATTTGCATGAAGCCCCCCAGAGCCTTTTAAAATAAACTTTCTGTGTGAAATTTGCATTCAGAGCCTTAAGAGATTTTGTAATCACACTGAACATCATAAAAACTTAATTTTCATCACATTTAAACCCTGAAATTTTGCATGTAAACCATGAATTCATAGCATACAAATACTGTGAGTAGGAAATTTGCATCCATGCCCTTAGTATAGTTTTAAATTCATTAATTAGCATTTTAATTGTTATAACACACATTTTTGACGTTTCACTCTTTTTGGTCACATGAGTATTTGTAATTTTGCACTTGAATATAGTTTTCATTTAAAAATCATGGCTGCAATGTAAAATGATCTTTGATTTCACATTTTAGTCACATTAGCACATTATGTGTGAATTTTGCACATTAGACCCTGAATTCTCAAGAAATTACTAAAATGAACTTTTCACACATCTCACACCACAATGCCACATTTTCATTTAATCCATCATCTAAACATTAAGATAAAAGCTTTTGAATACTTTTTAATCATGATTTCCCCTTTTTCCATGAATTTTGCACTTTGGTCCCTAAACTTGTCATTTTCCATGTTTACATCATGTCTCCATGTAAATAACATTTTCTTGCCATTTTATATACATTTTTGCATACATTAGACCATGCATCATGCATGTATTTATCACATTTAGTCATGTGAAATTACCTAATTACCCCCATGCTGTCAGTTCATGCCCATGCATGTTATTTTTGCACTAAGTCATGCTTAATTCTTGTCTAAATCCTTCCTCAAACATCATTTCCATGAATTGACCTAAAGGCCCACATTGGCCCAAATGCGGAATATTTTCCCTTTGTTGATTTGTACGACATTTTCCATGATTCCAACGATTTGGGTTGACCCCATTTGAGACCCTTTTGATATCGGTATGGTTTTCCAAAACATTCTTTCAAAAAATACTATTATTTTATGTGATTTTCTTTACATGTCACCAATTAACCGTTTTACGTGGACTTCTTTGCAATTTTCCATTTTTATTCCCATGACATTTTCTATGATTCTGATGATTTGGTCAATCGCATTTTTGATTCTCTTGAGGTCTGTATGATTTCCCGGGCCATTCTCGCCAAAAACGTTGTTATTTCATGTGATTTTCTTTGTCGTTTCATGTTTAATTATTCCGTCATTTCGTGTGAGTTTCGTCACAATTTTTGCATGCATCTTGCACATCCATCTAGTCATGACTGGGCATTCATACTAGCATGATTCAGAGCACATTCTAGGCTTAGCAAGCATTCATTTACATTCATCCTTTAGTAAGCAAATCAAGCTAGAAAGGCTGAGTTTCTCGGGTGCATGGGGGTGCCTAATACCTTCCCTGTGCGTAACAAGAATTCTTACCCTTTCTCTGGTTTGTAGACATTTGGCCTTTTCATTTGCATTACATGCATTCATCCTTTTTTGTGGTTTGTTTGCGGTTTTCCTCATCTTTCCCTTAAAAGACTATGTGGCGACTCCGGTTTTTCGTTTTATCTTATTTTGCACCTTCGCCTTCTAGCATGGCTGTGGTCTCCTCAATCTGGTGCAACTCCGTGCCAAATCTCCCAGGCAGGCATGGTCACACCTGAAAGTCAAGAAAAGCACACGTGAGTGATATCCAAGTCACCCAATACATGCTCCAAACACACGCATAACAAAACTCGGCAAACAACTAAAACACAGCTTTTAATTTATAAAACTTGGTTTTCTTTTGAAAATCCATTTCAAAACTTTATTTCCTCTTTTCATTTAAAGCACTTAGAATCCTGTTTCCAAAACATGCCTTTTTTCAAAACACAATTCACTCTTTCAACGTTTGGGATTTCTTCCCAAAATCATATCATTTCAAAACTTATATCTCTTTTTCAAACTCATGTTTCTTTTATGCACTTTAAAACTGTTCACATATCTTGATAAAATCATATTCTTGACTAGGTCCAACTTAAAACACAATGCCTCGCAGGGCTCAAAAACAAAACAACAAGCATTGACTAGTAGTTGGTTAAAACAACAATTCTTATTTAATTCTAGGATTTTAGGACTAATCACAAGTCCAATCCTAGCCAAACCACATTTTTCATTTTCACCAAACCAACACTTTTCTTAATCAGTTCCACTTTTCTTATTGATGTTACCTAGGTTAGGGGTAACCAGGTACACAAGTAGTAGGTGAGGACACCATTTCCCTTACCTCCCTGCACTGTCGTGATGAATTTCCCTGACCTCAATCTCGGCCAACTGACCTCAATCTCTTTTCATATATATATATGTGCACGAGGATACGTCTTTATCTGACGTCCCATCGGTGACCCGAACAACTAGGTTCAATAACCTAGGCTCAGCCTATATCGTCACAAACATTGGTAGCCACGGTCGTGTCTGACAATTGATATCTTTACAATTCACCGCCACCATCAACTCGTGGTCCTACACTGGCAACCACGGTCGTGTCTGACAATTGGTTTCTTTGGAGTATCATTCTCCTACAATATTACCGACACCAACCCCTGTGATTCCACAACACATTATTAGTATTTTATTTTCAAAAACTCTTATGTTTTCCCGTTTAAAACCATTCCCATTTCATCTTTCCGTTGCAGGAACCTTTTCCAAGTAACACATGACCCTCTTTTGGGGTGCCAACTCAAATTTATGAAAAACCATGCTTTAAAACCATAAATTGGGTCTCATGCCAAAAATCACACATTAAATCATCTTTTATTCATTTTTAGGGATTCAAGCCCAAAATTATTTCTAAATTCACTTATTTGGATTACTTATTCCTCCATGACATTTACATGGGGAAAACACCATTAACACATGCTCATTGTCCAGTTAAAACCTTTTATTTTCATTTTCTATTCACATTATCAATTTAGGCCAAGGCAAAATTGGTAGACCGCAAACCAGGTTTGGTATATTGAAAATCCCTGATTTGGTATTATAGACACCCCAATTTTTTGATTTTGTAGAATAGAGATGTGGTGGCTGAGTTCTAACCCTCATTGGGCCCATTTACTTCATGGAAGCCCACTTGGGCCTAGGAAGGCCCACATAGGCCCATTAAACCATAATTGAGCTTACTTCGGCCCACAAGACTTATTTGGGCCCATTTAACTTTTTTTCGAACCCATTTAGGCCCATTTAGCCCCATTTGGGCCCACAAGGCCCACATAGGCCCATTAAGCCCAATTGAGTCCACCTTGGCCCCAAAGCTCGTGAAGGCCCTTTAGGCCCATGAAAGCCCATCAAATTCACCAAGGCCCATTAAGCCCACTTAGGCCCATGAATCAACCCATCATTCAACCCATTTCTTCTTCTTCTTCTTCCAAATTAATCAAGCCTAAACCATGATTCAACCCATCATTTCCCTCCTCTTCCTCAACATTGCCAGCTAGTAACAACCCAACCATGTCTAGCCCATCTCACCAAGTTGACCAGCAGCAACTACGCTCGAGCCAGTGCCACCGGATGTGTCGTCGCGAGCTTGGACAACCGTTGATCGCTGTCGACACATGGGCAGGCAAGATGGAGGTGCGTGGGGGACAGCCGTGGTGCTGGTTGGTTATGAGATGTCAGGTTTCTGTTGCAGTTTGTTACGGTTGTCGTTCTGGATTGTTGGGTTCACCTATAAAAGAGAGGTAGAGGCAATGAATAGGGGAAGAGAAAAAAGACTAGACCGCATGAGAGAGCAAAGACTTGAGAGCGAGAGAATTCCAGAGTGAGAGGAGCGTCTGCGGGGAGGAGAAGTAGTGGGTTCCAGTGCTCCGGTGAAGCATCTCCAACCAGGTACACCCCTTGATCCCTCCTAGTTGTTAAATTCTTAGTCCTCTAGGTCTCTTTCTCTTCCTGGAGCAGTACCAGGGGATCCAGAGTGATCGCCTGGTCGGAGAAGCTCCACCGTGTCCAGCCGTCGCTATTCTCCGGCGACAGAGGTGGGGGAGGGGGGCGATCTAGGAAACATCCTAGGCCCCTGATCTTTCTCTCCACCTTCCCTGGCCTCCCTGGTGCTTCACTGCCCCTTGGATCGCCGCTTCATCGCTCCTAGTAGTCAGTATGCCGCTCGCCGGAGGAACGCACCATTCTTGTCGTCACTAGAGAAGACGAGCTCTCACCATTCAGGCCGCGAGCCTCCAGCCCCCCACGCTGCTCCGAGCTCTCACAATCACTCCACGACGTTCCCTAAGCACTCCAGAACCTCCAAGATTGCGCCCTGACCACTAAAGCACCGCAGCAACCGAGCTCGCCGGAGACGAATCGCCGCCGACTGACACTACCCCCTGCCGCTCCATTCAGTTCCAGGAGAGGGGAGGGGGTTCCTCCCGACGCCCCGAAGCCCTCTAGACCACCGGATTGCAACACCGTCGCCTTGAGCACCTCCAGCCTCCTCGGGTACGTCACCAGAGCAGCCCTGACGGTGAGCGAGGTGAGAGGGTTGACCCAGTCGTCAGGATTTCGATCCACTCCATTGGATCCTCCTTTTTTCTTCCTTCTTGCCTCCCATGGAATCTGATCTAAGATCAGACCACGGGAGGGCCTCTTTCAGCCCCTCTGATGGTCGCCGACGGCGGAGCTTTGTCGTCGGCACCGTCGTATTCTTTAAAAAAAAAAAAACATAAAAGCATTTTTTAATATAATTCAAAAGTTTTAACTCTTCTTACATTTAGGTCCTTCTGATATTAGTTTTAGATCCTTTTATTACATATAGGTCCTTCAGTAATTTTTCTTAAATCTTTCGAATAAAGTTTTAACTGAAAATAATACATGTTTTACCCTGAACATTTAAAATAATGTTTTCTAGGTTTAAAACTTCAATGAAAGCCCTCCAGAGTTTTTTAAATGTATTTTGTTTCAGGCAAATTGCATAGAACACCCTTGATTTCCTTGGAATTTTTCTAACAGTTCATGTTTTACTACAAAAATTGCATATGAGCCCTTACACTTCTCAAAATGTTTCTGAATGCTCATTTTTGATGGTTTATTTGCATGTAAGCCCATGCATTCGTCTGAAACTCGCTGGAAAGTTATTTTTGTTGGTTAAATTGCACTTTAGCCCACATGATTGTCTGAAACTTTTTTGGATGCATGTTTTTGCTAGTTAATTTGCATTTAGACCCCTAGACTTTGTAGAAACTTTCTAGAATGCACATTTCTTTGGTTTATTTGCATTTAAACCCCCAGACTTTTTTTGAAACTTTTCTAAAGCATGTTTTCTTCGATAAATTGCACTTTAACCCTCTGTCTTTACTGAAATTCTTCTGGATGCTTTTTTCTGCTGGGCAATTTGTAGTTTAGCTCCTGTACTTTACTAATTTTACTCTGATTGCCTGTTTTCAGGGGTAAAATGACCATTTTGCCCCTAAAACTTCCTCGATCATTTCTAAGACATTTTTCTTACATTTTTATCCTGATTTTGTGCAGAATTGATTTAAATGCAGGCTTTAGTGGTAAAATTGCATTTTGACCCCTAGGAAACTTCATTTTGACTAGGATTGCACACATGCACATTTGACCCTAGAATTCTTTATACTTGCATAGAATGTGTTTTCCTATATATTTTTTGATGATTTGGGCTTCCGAACTTCAGGTTTCCTCGGAATTTGGGCTTTTTGCACAAAACCCCCTGGAGTTTTCATATTTGCACTCACTTGCATTTTGCATATCTTTTCACATCTTTCCGCACAAGTTTTCTTGTCTTTTCCTTCCTTGCTTTGTGCACGCTTTTCTAGCTTGTTCCGAGCTTTGTTTTCTCGTCGTTTCCCAGATTTCTCTCGATTTTCGCCTTTAGATTTGTTTTGGCTTTCCATCGCCTGAGGGCGTACTGTAAAAGGCTTGTCAAAGCTGACATTGTCCCGAAATGAGGATTATTTTCCCCTTTTGATTTTCTCAGATTTATCCCAATTTCTGCTGTTTTATGAGACGCTTTTCGAGAATTTTTCGATTTTCACGATTTTCCTCATCGCCTAAGGGCGTATAGTAAAGTGGCAATAACAATGCCTACATTTGACCCTTGGATTAACTTTTTCCCTTGATTCCTTTTCTTTTCTTTGATTTGGCATGTTTTTAGTCATCTTCATGCATGAGCATATAGGATAAGCAAGCATACATTTAGTAGACCATTGACAGTAGGAAACCTAGAAAGACCGAGTTTTCTCGGGTGCATGGGGGTGCCTAACCCCTTCCCCATGCGTAACCAGAATCCTTACCCTTTCTCTGGCCTGCATTCATTTGTGCATTGTCCATTAGGCACGGA
>JAMKQA010014399.1:0-17154 GCA_024699735.1 Posidonia australis
ACTTTCATTACTGTTGCTACCTTGATCAGAGGTAACCTGGCACACAAGCAGTAGGTGAGGACATCCTTCCCCAACCTCCCTGCACTGCCGCGATGGGAAGGAAAAGAAAGAAAAGAGAAATGAACAGGCACGCAAACCGAGGCGACTGTGCATCTCCAAACCAGACTCCCCAAGGGTCCCAAAACACAGGCAGATGCACAGAAAGCCAACCACAACCACACACAGCCAAGAAACAACAGATTATCCATTAATAAACCATTAAACACAATATTACAAATAATACATGGTTTATTATAAAAATGGATAATCAGGCCCTGATGTTACATTAGTATAGTGTCTTAAGTATTGGTTTTCTTGTAGGTGAAGAATAGGGGTCTATTTATAGGAAAATATGAGTAAACGTTTATGTCTAACGTCTCTCTAATGTTCACAAAAAGTAATTAGTTCGATATACTGAAATAATTTGGTATGCCAATTTACATCCTTTTTGTGCAACGGTTAACCAGTTTTGTATGCTGAATAGATTTGATATGCCAAAACCAACCCTTGGTCTGGTATGTCAATTTTCAATGGTGTGTTGAATAGTAACCAGACAATGAACCTTTATACTTTCCAAATTTCGATATACAAAACAATTTTGATATGCTGAAATGATCCCTGAACTTATACTTGAGATTTTTCTAAGGTTTTCCACTTGGATTCATGGATATACTTATTTTCTTAGGTTTGTGGGATATTTAGGAGATTATTACATGTTTCTAAGGAGTACATAGAAAATTACTTCATAATAATTACAAAGTGTAGACACCCCGATTTTGAAGTCACTTAACAACATACCTTTCTGGAAAGATGCTCTAGTTGCGGTCACCAAAACCCCTAATTTTCAAACCTAAAACCAAAACCCTAGCCCACACAAACCCATCTAGGCCCACACTAGTCCACTCAGATCTAATCAAAATTAAAGCCAAACAAAACATATTAAAAACATTTAAAACCCAAATTAATCAAATGAAAACCCTAATTCAAGACAAAATCAAATAAAATCCAATTAATCAAGTGAAAACCCTAATTCAGTCAAAATCAAATAAAATCCAATTAATCAAACAAAAAACCTAATTCAAGTCAAAAGTAAATAAAATCCAATTAATTAAACAAAAACCCTAATTCAAGTCAAAATGAAATAAAATCCACTTAAATCCATTTAAAATCCAAGTAATTAAGTGAAAACCCTAATTAAAGTCAAAATCCAATAAAAACTCAAATTAATTAAATCAAAAACCCTAATTAAATCACAAAAACCCTAGTTAAAGTCAAAATCCATTAAAAATCCTAATTAATTAAATCAAAAACCCTAATTAAACTCAAAATCCTAATTAATTAAATCCAAAACCCTAATTATACCAAAAACCCTAATTAAAACACAAAAACTCTAATTAAACTTAAAAACCAATTAATTAAACCCTAAATCACAAAATCAAAAATTAAATTAAAATCACAAAACCCAATTGAAAACCTAAAAGCAAAACCCTAAAATCCATAAAAATTCCAAAACAAAAATTAAAAAAAACCTAAAATAATTAAAACCCTAATTTAAAACCAATTAATTTAACCTTAATCAGAAATTTAAGTAAACCATAAAACATAAATAAAAGCCTAAACCTAAAACCTAAAATCCATTTAAAAACCTTAAAAACGAAACCCTAAAACAAAATCAGGAAAACACAAAAACCCTAAGCCCATCGCAGGCCCAATAACCCATTTAATCCATAAACCAGAAAACTCAGGAAAGTCCAAAAATAATTCCGGTGACCTCTGATTTTCCAACGAGATCTTCGACAACCACCTCGACATCTTCAGAGCCTTTCCTAGATTCTCCCGCGATCTCTGGACCTTCCTCCTTCATCACGCGCTCGATCCTACAACGCCCAGTCAATGAGGAGGAGGATCGACGACAGGAGAGGGCTTCATCGGAGTTTAAAACCTCACCGCCGACAGCAACCACGAGCCATCATCTTCCAGCCTCTCCCAGCGTGATCTAGCCCCAAGAGCGAGCATTCAATCCACCCTAGAGCATCCAGCCTGAGACTCCAGAGCCACCAGCCACCCATTTCTGTAATCCAGAGCCACAACCACCGTCGCTGGAGCTACATCCAGAGGGTTGCCGTCGAGCTCCGCTGGGAGAGACATGCCTTTTAGGTAACCTCCTCTCCTCTTCTTAGGTTTGAAGCATGCCCCTTAGGTCTCTTTAGGCTCCCTAGATTGAGCCACGGTGGAGAGAGCCTCGTGTGCGCCGTCCCAGTCTTAGGTGGTGGGTTCACCACCACTAGTGAGGCCCTTGGCCTCCTGGATTGTCACGCCCCAAATTTCCACGATAATTTAAACAAATTAAATTACGGAAAAACTAAAGCTAAACAAGAAAATATCTAACTACCAGGAACCTGTGTGTGCGGCTAGGAGACCCCGATCTATATGCACTACGCTATGCCAATCGCTTGTTTGCACCTGCAAGCCAAAACCACAAGGAAAACACATGAGTGACCAAAGTCACCCAGTACGCACCCCACGAAAACCACGGAAAACAAAACTATAATCATTTTCCTTTTAAATTCCTTTCGCAAACAATTTTCTCAAAACCCCATAAATCAGGCTCACACAGGCCAAAACCACAAACCATGGCTCTACTAGCCTAAAGCCACACGCAAAGGCCCTCAATGGCCAAAACCACACACAGTGAGTAAGGAAGCCCGACGCCAGGTGACCTAACTCTGGCCACACACAGTCCACTGAAGAGCGACCCCAGCGTTCTGCACTGCCACGATGTGCCACCCTGTGCAAGAGCCAACCACCGTCCCGCGATTCTCCCACCTGGAGAACCCTCAGAAGCCAACCCCTCCCTGGAAAGGTTGTCCTGTCTCTCAGGACGCTACTAGTTACGGGGCACATGTCCCACCAGCACTGGCCACCACAGGGTATGCCTCCTCATGGCGTCCTCCACACACGGTGCTCAGGAGGGAGTGTCATACCTCCACACTCGACAACACCCGAGCCTTAGTGCTCACAGCGACAGCAGGAGTATCATACCTCCCCGTCATGCCACAAGACACCTCAACCCATGGACTACAACCCTAGCCTCGAGACGACAGTCAAGAAGTCTCATACCTCTAGGACCCGATGCCCCTCATCCTCAGGTATCTCGGCCCCCGACCTCAACAGGGGACATCGCGTCCGACCACCCGAGAATGTCGTCGCATTCCCTGGTCCCGACGACACGGTCCCACACTGCCTCGGCTCGCACATAGAAAACCAGGAAATCATTTTCCAAACCAGGCCAACCACTTCCTTGAAATCAATTTTTCAAACCATTTTCATATCTTTTGAAAACTCTTCCAAAACCTCGGCAAAACGGCGCATCAGGTGTCCCAAGGGACCACCACTGATGGCCCACAATCCCATCTCATAGGGACAAAACATGGCATCCAAAAAGCCATTGAAAACGCATTTGCAAACTCATTTGGGCCCAGAATTGGCATGCCGAAATCAAGTTCGGTATGCCGAAAACCCCTGGTTCGGTAGGCCGATCTGGATCGATCGACCGAATCAGGTCAACGGTCAACACTCAGGCCAAATTCGGTATACCATCCAAAAATGGATGACCGAAACTCGACCAGAGGACCTAAACTGACAGAAAAACGGTATGCTAAGCGGAATCGGTATGCTGAAATGCCCTGATTCAGTATGCCGTTTCCATTCGGTATGCCGAACTATGCGAAACCAGAAAACGGCCCAAAACCCTACTGTCCAAATCGCCTCAACTGGGACCTCCAATCGGACCCCCTAAACAAACACCAAAAATCTTGCATAAAACATATGGTGTAGACCCTTGAGTCTACTCCATAACCCAACAAACAAAACTAAAATCCATTCACCATGCATCAAGATATAAAATCACAAAGGCAAAAGGGTCAAAAGGACCCAAAACACACCATTCGCCATAAATGCCAATAAATACTCCATAAATACACAATAAATCACAATAAATTCTAGGAAGGTAAACTTACTTAGATTTCATGCAATCCTAGCATTTTCTACCAATTTCATGCTCTCTATTACTCGAAGTGGAGATGCGTACCTGGAAACGCCTTCAACGATCTCCAACCGACTCCGACGAGCTCTGGCGCAACCACGGCCACAGGGCACACCATGCGAGCTCTGCGCACCACCACGAGCAACCACAGCCCTCCGCTTCCCCCCTCGACCTCTTCCTCTCTCTCGGTGCACGTGCGATGCAGGGGGGAAACAGAGGAGGTAAGGGAGACGAGTGGAAAGGAAGAAGGGGAAGGAGAATGAGAAGTGAGGAGGAAGGAAAGAAGGTAGAGGAGGAGGAGGAGTAGCGTGCCACCGAGGAGGAGGGGAAAGGAAAAAGAAGGAAGGAGGAGACGACGATGGGTGGCGAGGAGAAGTGTGGTGTGACTTATAAAGCCTGCGTCCGCAGTAGCTGAAAACGTGCCCACCTACGCTTCACAGCCACCAGCACACCGCACGAGCAGCCAACCGCCAACCACCACCAACGAGGCCAACTGCAAGCCTCAACCACCAGCCCACACATGTGGGTCCCACAGGGACCCCACACTTCGGCCCCACACTGACCCACACCCAGGCCCCACACGCATAGTGCTACAATGCACAGTGCCAACCACGCACAGGGACACGCAAATAGAAGCCAGTCCACGAGGCCCAAGTCCAAAAGTACAGAACTACACAACGGCATCGGAACAGTAACACCAGTCTACGAATAAAATTCATAAAATGTAAATAATTACAAAATGAATTTTACGGGTGCTACATGGATCGAGGTGAGGCCCCTGGGCTACTCATCCCTCACCCACCTCTTCTCCCTGAGCCCTGTCACTCAGGAGGGGATCCTTTTAGTCCCCTAAACCCGAGGACACTGCCGTCGCCCCTGCCGCCGACGACCCTCCGCCGTGAAGCTTCCTGGGGTGCCCTGATCTCGCCAGCTTTAGTCCACCTCCTTCAGAAGACTAGCCGCCTCGCCATGAACTCCTCTGCACCGCCACGCCACCGCCTAGACCGCCATAGTGCCCCGATGACCCGCCGTTGCCATCACCGCCGACGCAGAGATGGGAGGAGCACCTCAGATCTTCCTGAGCCTCACCGGTGCTTCCCACAGCCTCGCCATATAGCCCTGGAGCTCCTCCGACCTCTGCCGCGTCAAGTCACTGCCTCTGGATGCGCCTCCGTGGAAGTCCCTGTCGTTGGAGAAGAACACCGACGACGGGGGGTCGACAACATGTTCCAGCCGTCAAGAGCCCCATCTACGCCGTTGGATCCCTCCCCCATTGTTGCCTCCAGCTTCTCCACTCCCCTGATCTCTGATCAATCGTCGGAGAGGCTCGGATGAGCCTTCTAGGCCGTCGCCGCCGGCGATGATTGTTATTTTTTTTTTAAAGTTTATTTTAAAAACCCTTTAACTTATTTAATTGTTATAATTAGGTCCTGCATTTTTATTTTTCAATCCCTGTAGTTTTAAATAAAATTTTGTTTCTTTTGTTATCCTTGTAGATATTGCATCTTTTTCCCTGTTTCTTTTAACTTTTATTTTTAGTCTTGTTTATGCATGTTTTATCACATCTAAGTCCCTAGGACCATGATTTCTTTGCACTTAAGTCCTGAACATTTGCATTTGGCCTCTGGAACTTTTTGAAATGAGTTTTCCTTGTGAAATTTACATTCTGAACCCTGAAGGATTTTAAAATCACACTGACCATCATTAAAGTTGAATTTTTATCACATTTAAGTCCTAAGCTTTTGCAATAAGCCCAAGAGTTTTTAAAAAATGAGTTTCTTCTTGGAAATTTTGCATATTGATCCTAACAAACTTTATATTTACCCTGATCAACATGAAAGCCCAATTTTTATCACAATCAGGCCTAGAAATTTTGCACATAAGTCCCTGAGTTCTTAATAAATAACTCCTGAACACATAAAATTTGCATCTAGACCCTTAGACTAATTTCAAATTCATTAATTATGGTTTAAAGTGTTTTGACATACTCTTTTGTTTGGGCATTTCTTCATGGGCATTTGTAATGCTACACTTAAGCATAGATATCACTCAAAAATCATGTTTGCATTGTTAAATAGTCTTTGATTTCATATTTTGGTCACATTTGCACTTATGTGTGAATTTTGTACTTTAGACCCTGAGTTTTCAAGAAATTATCCATGTGCAATTTTCACACATATCAGTGCCACATCGTCATTTGATCAATCATCTGCATATTAGAATAGAAGCCACTAAATATATTCTGATCCAGATTCTCACCATTTTTGTAAATTTTGTATTTTAGTCCTTGTGTTTGTCCTTTATTGTGTTTACATCATTTTATTGTTTTTCTCCTCCATGTTTTCTTACAAATAACACTTTATGGATATTTTGTATACATTTTGACATATCCCAGATCATGCATCATCCCCATACATGTATTTATCACACCTGGCCATTAAAATGACCAAATTGCCCCTATGCCTCCAATCCATGTGCATGCATCTTAGTTTTCGCACTCAGCCTTGCATAATCCTTGTCCAAGTCATCCCTTAGTACTTTTACACATTTAGGCACTTATTCATGCATTTCATATAGTTTTCATTACGTTTGCGCATCAGTCCCTCTTTTTTAAGTGAGTTTGCATCTCATATGTTTCTTTCTTAGATTTTTCTTCACTTTATTTTCAGAATCCCTCACCCAACATTCGATTTGATTCTATTTACTCCTACGTTTTGGATTTTTGATTTGATTTGGATTTCATCGCCCGAGGACCTACACGAACTGATAGAATGGTTCACATTGGTCCATTTGCGGATTATTTCTCCCTTTTGATTTTCACGACTTTTTCCATGATCCCAAGGACCTAGGATAACTCCACTTTTTATCTTTTTGATGTTAGTATGTGTAACCATGCCGGCGACAACCTCATGCTTGGCGCGAAAGGCCAAATACGTGAGAGTCGGCAAAGTCACGACAAAATAATAAAAATAATAGTAAAAATGCAGGAGTCGCCACCTAGTCTATTTTAAAACGGAAGATGAGGAAAACTGCTTAAAAACATTCACATCATGCGATAAAACCAATGGAAAAGGTCTACATGAACCAGAAATGGGCAAGGATCCCTGTTACACACGAGGAAGGTATTAGACACCCTCATGCACCAGAAAATCGATCTTTTAATGGGTTTTTCGTTTACTTATATGGAATGTCGGCTTTTCAGCCTTTTCTGTACACCCGAGGGCGATATGCAAGGCAATGCTATATATAAGTGGTGTCCTATGCTAAACATGGGTGCCTGGGTTGTAGGGTGTGTCCTAATGCTCAGAAAGGTCACCCGTGCGGTGAGTCAAGCACCGGTGCAAGGTTGTTGCACAGATATGATCAAAGATTTAACAACATCGAGTGACTTTCATCCTCACTTTACTATATGCAAAACATAAATTATCATGCATAAAAATGGCTGAAAACAGAGTGGAGTCATCCTGATATGTCCAGGAAGACACCCAAAGAAAACCAAAGGAAGATCAGATCGGGAAACATGCTAAACACCATGCCAAGAGCTACTGCGTGTAATGGAAAACAGGCAGGTGCACTTGTGTGGTGCGCCAGGTGCGCCACCTGTGTGCTCTACTGATGTGCCAGAAAGGTGTACCAGAGAAAATCACAGATCAGACAGTAAATCAGCTTAATGCCATGCAATATAAAATCTTGTAAACTCGCAAACTCATCAGAAAATGCATCATGAGTATCTAACAAAAAACTAGCATGAAAACACAATATGGGTCTTGTGCTCAAGGGTTATATGCCTCACACAAGACCACACCATCCTTATGCTAAATAAAATCAATACGTTTTAGCCATGTTATCCAGATCTGGATCATGGATTGTTGCATAAGAACCTCCCAAACAGGAGTTCATGGGGCAATCAGTTCACCAGATTACAGCAACAGGCTGAACATGTAAGATGCAAAAGTCATATAAACAGTGCTATCATAGGCTGAAATCATGCATACAAAGACATGACATATCAGAGAATAAACACCAAAAGCATCAAAGTCCAAAACACCTGGAAAAGCATGCAGATCATGATGTAAAGTTGATGATTTGTTCTCTGACCAGACTGGTGCACCAGGATGGTGCGCAAGGATGGTGCTCTGGTTAGGTGTGCCATATAGGTGCTCCAGTTTGGTGCTCCCCAGAAATTTTGAATCAGACTGCAGTCTGATTTCAGAACCTTGGCCAAATGCTAGACATATGTTGAGATTAATCTTATCCAGATCAATTATTTAGATGGTAGGGAACTAAAATATGATGAAAAGCAAGCATAAAAAGTCCTCTTATTATTTCTCTTTAAATCTAGCATGTGCATGAGTTAAGGGGTTGTAACTACCGCTTAATTGGTTTTAAAGAGTATGCAATGATTTAATTAAATTAACAATCATGTAACGATAATAAACATGCAAACAATATGTTTACAGCTCAATTCACAACTAGTATTTGCATGGAATCATGATTCAGTATATAAAACAGAGACTACATGATGCAGAATTTAACATAACACAGAAACCTTATAAATATACATGTAAGAGCAATCAACTTATCCTAAAAACAACACGAAAATTATCACTACCAGATCATACATCCAGTTCATTGCATGCTTTATTCCGTGCATTATGTGGAGCTTAAGTAAAGAGATGGATAAGGATTTTACGCTGCCTAAGATGTTCCCTCCTTGATGGCTCAAGATAAGACTTCCTTGTTGCTTTGGATCAGTTGGAAATGCTTTGAGATGCAAAAAAATCCTCTGGAAATGAGAGTAGGTTGCTGAGAGTACGTGAGTGGCTTAACCAAGAGATGGTAGGTAGCTCAGCCAAGAGAGATGAGTTGCCAAGAGAGCCAAAAGGCTGCTAATGGATGGCTTTTTATAGAATCTCAACAAGGTAAACTCCAATGGGATGCAAACAGCCTTGAAAACGAACAGCCTTGCGTAGATTCGTAAGGAATATCCGCAGGTGAAAGTTACAAGCATAGAAAATGGAAAGCCAGCAGCCAGCACCCTGAAAAGTGGTTGTGTGCCAGCTTGGTGCGCCCAGATGGTGCGCTAGAAAGGTGCTCCAGCTTAGTGCGCCACTGTGGTGTTCCTACTGGATGCTCCAATCTAGTGCTCCGCATTGGTGCTCTCCACTAGCTGCCTGAATTGCTAATTGGGCCACGGGCTTGGTATAGGCTTGTGGTAGGTTTGTGCAATGATCTTTGGCTAATGTCAAATAAGGTTTAAAAGTGGTTAAGCTTGCCGCATCCAAAGCAACATCTTCAGAGAGTTTACGTATGAGCTACCTCAAAATCGGGGTGTCTACAATATGGTTTTCCGAGGTGTTCCTTCCAAAAACCTCGTCATTTCATTTGGTTTTTCTTTGTGGTGTCATATTGTGTGATTTCATCATTTCATGAGGATTTCTTCACAGTTTTCGCATACTGTCTTACACATTCATCCAGTTTTGTCCTGGCATTCATATTAGCATGTTTAGAGTATGATCTAGATTTAGCAAGCATTCATTTAACCCCTAGCAAGCAAATTAGACTAGAAAGACCGAGTTTCTTGGGCGTAAGGGGATGTCTAACACCTTCTCCGTGCGTAATAGGAATCCTTACCCATCCTCTGGTTAACAAACACTTGACCTTCACATTGGCATCACATGCATCCCATTCTTTGTGGTTTTCCTAGTCTTTCCCTTAAAAGACTAGGTGGCAACTCCTTTTCTTTTTTTGTCTCATCCTATCTTGCGCCTTCGTCATCTTGGCATGGCTGTGATCCCCTCCCTCTAACGCGACGCCGCGCTGGATCTTCGGGTTGGCATGGTCACACAAAGATAATTTCAATTTTCTTCTTCTTTCTTTATCTTAAGTTCTCTTTGATGGCACATAAAATTTTTTTCTTCTTCCGATATCTTCCCTTTAATGCTTAATATTTCTGAGTCCGTCATTGATCTTCTTTGCTATTCTGAGTTATAAAATATTCTCATAGAACACATAAGTCTTTTGATATCATCAAAATCAGGATAAAGCTAATAAAGTCAACAATCTCTTTCTTTTTGATGATAACAAAACTACAAATATTTCAAGGAAAAAATGACTTTTCTTAGTTCTCTCTCCCTTTTTGTCATTAGCAAATATATCATAGATTAATATCTAGTTCTCTCCCCTTTTTTGTAAACATATTGAAATTTGCATGAAAGATAATGGGTATGTTAAAATTATAAATAGGAATGTTAAGTCATATTCTTATCTCCCTTTACTGTGAACTCTAGCAATTGTTGTCATAAATCCATTTTAAAGGTATGGACTTCAAAGCTCCCCTTTTCAAGGTAGAAAAATGACTTATATTATCAATTTTCGTAATACATAATCAAAAATTGTTTAATATCAAAATTAATGCTTATGTGTGACTAATCTCAAATTTTCATGAATAGCACATGAATCATCAAAATTAATACATAATTTTATTTAAAACAATCTTATTTAGTTAAACTCTCCCTGACTTCAAGCATGAGTAAAATGACGTGTTTTAATTTAAATCTACAGATATGGATATTAAAAATAAACTCCCCCTAACTATATGAGTCTATTTAAAAGAATATCAAAAATTACTTAAGAATGACTTAACTATTCACTTAACTTAAATTTACATGATAAGCAAAAACTATCTTTGGAAATTCTATACCTATTCTTCTCCCCTTTTTTGTTATAAGCAACAGGATATAAGATATAAGTCCAAAGTTAAAAGATATTCAATGAGATTCATCAAAGTTAACTTTTTATAAGATACTAATTGTTGGATCCAATTTGTTCGGTTCATAGACATCAAGATTAACTTTTATATGAAAGAAATTCAATCAACTTTGTAAAATTGATGTTTATATATGCTCAAAAAAAAAATTATATCAAAGGATATTCAATCATAAACATACTATGAAAAATATATTCAATGTGTTCCCCCTTAATCCAAGCATGGGTAAAAATAATTCATATACATCATACATAGCAAAAAGATGTATCATTTTAAGCATCGGTAAACTTCAAATACTAATCTCAATATCATTATGAGTAAGAGTATATAGTCTTCATTTATTCATGAGCAAAAGGATATAATAATATACTAACATTGGCATAATAGAGAATCTCATTAATCCAAAATCTAGTCATGATAAAAAATAAAGTACTATAAGATATGTCAATCAAGTTTAATCATATTTTATAAGAATTCTTTATTTAGTCCATTTATGCATATATTTAGAGTTTAAAGAGCCAGATATAAAATTAAAGTATGATAATGTTCCAAATGAGGACAGACCATGGTTTAAAAATTCAAATAAAATCAACAAAAATAATCTACTAGAACAATCGATCGACTGGTATATTTTGGTAGACCAAGTCAAGAGATTTTAAAAAAAAATCGAATGTCCGATTCAAACCAGTATACCAAATCAGGGAATGCTTTAGGACATATTTTCAAAAAAAATCATATAAGATCATGATTGAGTGAAATTCTGTCCAAATAGTTTCATTTATCAATCAATATTCAATAAAAATCTACATAAAAACTTAAAACATGCTTTTTGAATGAGATTACCAATATTTGTCAATCACTTATAGTCCCATGATCCATCTCTTCTTTGGAGAAATCATGCACCTACATTAAGTAGAGACTTTAGTACCCACTTTATTTTAAGTCCAAGTAAGTTAGTCTAAAGAAACATATCATATTTCTTTTTGGAGATCTATTTTCCTTTTTCAACTTTCTTAATGACAAATTCATATTTGTCATTTTTAGCTCTAACAAATCAATTTTCATATGGAATAACATTTCTATACATTCCTACATTAAGAGTTTTTATTTTATTTTTTAATTTACTTACGTCATTAAGCAAACTTTTACCTTTGATTTTTAATGATGTAATATTAATTTCTAAAACATCAATTTTGCCTTTCATGATATTCAATTCATTCTTCAAAGTATTATTTTCTATTTCAAATGCTTTATTCCTACGTTTCAATTCATCATTTTCATTTAAAATCATTTCTTTTTCACCAGATATGTCAACATGTTTGAACTTTTGTATTTAACATTCAATGATTTATATTTTGAATGAAGCTTATTAAAAGTATCAAGTAAATCATCCAAAGAAAAAATCATCTAAATTATCTAAACATGATACCTTATTAGATTTTACTATAAAGCACGTGTGAATAACTTCACCATCGGATAATGATTCTTCATCGGTAGAAGTCTCACTATCATCCCATGCTTCTTGGAAAGTCTTCTTTTTCTTGATTTTCCTTTTGTCTTGTTTATTCTTCTTTTGAAATTTTCTTTCCTTCAAAAAGTTTTAAACTTGTGAAAAAGAAAAGCAATATCTTCGTCTTCATTCGAGTCATCCGATTGGACAGAAGCTTTAAAAACAACATTTACATTCTTCAGAACATTTTAAAATTCTTTCTCTTTCATTTGAACTTCATAAGAAATAAGATTTCCTATTAAACTTTCTAAGAAAGATGTTGAGAGATCTTTTGCTTCTTTTATAATAATAGTTTTCTTTTCCCAATCTCAAGTTTGAGATTTTAGAATTAACTAAATCACTTTAGGGGAATTCTTTTCCAAGTGACTTTAAAGGATTGATGATTTCACTAAATCTAATAAATATATCTCTTATAGATTTATGGGATTTCATTTTAAATAATTCATATTTATGAACTAACATATTTATCTTTGTTTCTTTTACTTAATTAGTTCTTTCATGAGTAACTTCTAAAATATGCCATGCCTCAAGAGAAGTATTACAATTTGAAATTTTATTAAATTATTTTTGATTTACTGTACAAAATAAAATATTTAATCCTTTAACATAAAGTTGAGCTATTTTTTTTTCTTCATTTCAGTCTCTATATGATTTAGTATTTTGGGGAAATTCATTAATTACTACATTCCATAATTCATAATTAATTGATTTCAAATATATAGTCATTCTACACTTCTAATAATTATAGTTGTTTTAATCAAAGAAAGGTGATCTATTTATGCTCTGTCCCTCCATTATAATGTTGTTTGAAGAAAAATAAGTCATATCTAATAGATGACTAAATTTAAACATAGTAAACCTTACTTTGATTTATTTATTCGAGAATAATTATTTCAAAGGAAGGGTAGAATAAAGTTATTTTGATATATGTATATATATAATATGTTTACTTTTTGTTTAAAAATCAATACATATATCATATGATGTATACATGGTTTAAAATAAATATATATTTTAATAATAAAGTTGATTATTATTAATATATATGTTTTTCACTTATTTCAACACTTATTTTTATATTTATTCTACTTTCCACCTAAAATATCTTTTTATATATATTTATTTACTTTAAAAGAAAATCACTTCTAAATCAAATAATAAAACTATTAAAATACTAATATCACTTACAATTTACACGTGCTTTTCTTATTTCACATTCAAAAATTTTGAATTTAACATTTTGTAATATATTCGACAAATCCTATCCACGATATAAAAGAACACTGTCGAACCCAAGCAAACATATATCGTACATGAATTGGCCGTGTGCAACTAATATTAACTCTAGAATATCACTCCATGCACACTGATTCTTAAATTTGAATCGATTGAAACGAGACTATTCTGCAACTAATATTAACTTATTTTGAAAAAAAAATATGTAAATTCACATGTTTTTTTTAGTATGTATATTCAACCTAAAGTTCTATTTATTTATTTTTTAAGAGAGAGAGAGAGAGAGAGAGAGAGAGAGAGAGAGGAACACTGCACACTGTACCACCAGTCCACGCCTCCCTCCCTTTCCCTCTCTACCGTCACAAACGTATAGATGACGATGACAGAGAGAGAGAGAGAGAGAGAGCGGGGGGGATTAGACAGAAAAATTCAGAGGATAGTTCAGAAAAATGACAAGAAGATATACAGAGGTGGAAAGTAAAGCATTAGAGAGAGAAAGGGAAGATTAGGGACGAAGGCGAGAACGTTGGAAGGTAGAAGAAGAGACAGCTAGGAGTTGTGGGTGGAGCAGCAGCTCCGGCTGCTGCTGCTGCTTCTTCTGCTTCTTTCTCTGTTGTGTCTTCAAACCTGTCAAACCCATGTAAGCTGAGACCTTTCAGCTCTCCACACCCGTCTCAGGGCTTTCTCTCGGAGAAACAGCGATAGCAAAAGGGTTGTTGGGGAAAGAGCAGATAGAGGAGAAGAGATCTGGTTCTTCTTCTTCCAGCCACTAGATTTTGTTGGGGCTGTAGATGAGGGCGATAGCCTTTAATCTGGTGGGAGAGGGGGCCATAGCGATAGCACCAGCCAACAAGAACAGCGTCCTGTGCAGTACCAAAGAAGGTACCGAGGAGCCGAGGTCTGTGCTGGATCACGGGAGCCCCAGTCCACCCACCTCCACTTCGACATTCTCGTCTTCCATGCGAAGGGGAGGTGGTGGTGGTTCTGCTGATGTTTCCGGCGGCGTGGCGGCGGTTTCCGACAACGGCGGCGGTGTGAGAAAGGGTGAGTGGGCGGCGGGGCTCCAGCCCATTTCGGCGTCTCTGGAGAAATGTGGGTTGGGCGTGGATGACTGGGAGTCTGTGCTCTGTGGAACGCTGGCGGTAGGGCACGAATCATCGTCTCTGAGTTGGGCTGTGGGGGATTCCGATGATCCTTCCTCGGTGGCCTCCGCGGTGCCTGTGAATTTCGGCAATGGTGGAGATGGTGGGTTTGGGATGATTGACCCGTTTGTTGGCTTTTCTTACCTTTCTGGGTCCGAGTCTGTTGCTTCCGGTGGTGGGTTTCCTCCTCAGCATGGCGGCAACATCAACAACAATGGGGGAGGTACAAATCCTAATCCAATCTTTCCTCTCCATCTGCCATTCTCGCAGCCACAGGGCATGGTGTATCAGGAGGCCATGGATGAAAAATCCCACCTTTTTGGTCCTAATCTCTTATTCAACAACCAACAGCAAAACCTATCTTTTTCCCCACCGTTTTCGTCCTATGCTGAACCAGAACACCCCCTTCTTCCCCTTCTGTCAAAGGGCCATCATGCCATGGCTGACCCAAGTTGCCAATTTAGCCCAAGTGTCCCCTCTTCTGACTCTGGTCAAGATTTTATGTCACGGCGACATCAGCAGAATCATCCTAGTGCTGGGGGTTTTCATGCTCACATATACCATACTCTCCAACAGAAGCCTACGAAACCCAAGACGGTCGTGAGTGAGGCCATGGCGGCGGCATCTGCAGTTCATGATCAACAACAGCACCAGGCTTTGTTTGATCAGCTTCTTAAGGCTGCGGAACTCATCGAAGCTGGGAATTCCGTAAGCGCCTGTGGGATATTGGCACGGCTCAATCACCTGGTCTCCCCTGAAGGAAAGCCCCTATTCAGGTCTGCTTTCTACTTCAAGGAGGCACTTTATTCCATCATAGCAGATAACCAAAATGCACCTCCCTCCTCCTTATCGCTTCCCTCACAACATAACCGAACGAACGCCCTGATCACCCCTATGGACGTAATTCTGAAGCTCAGTACCTACAAGGCCTTCTCTGAGATATCTCCTTTCCTGCAATTTACAAACTTCACTTGTATCCAGGCCATTCTTGAAGAGCTTAATGGTTGCAACTGCATCCATATTGTTGATTTCGATATTGGAGTTGGTGGGCAGTGGTCTTCTTTTATGCAGGAACTATCACAAAGACGATGTTCAGCCACTTCCTCCAACACCCTGCCATCATTGAAGATCACTGCCGTTGTCCATTCCTCGTCACACCATCCCCTTGAGCTTATTCTTGCACGGGAGACCCTCTCTCAATTTGCCAGTAACCTTAAAATCCCGTTTGAATTGAACATCTTGACCATTGATTCATTTAACCCAGCGGTCCTGCAAAACATGTCTCCTATGGGCAGTGAGGAAATTGCTGTAAACATCCCAGTGGCTTTGTCACACACCTCGACCCTGGCATTCCTTCGCCTTATAAAGCAGCTTTCTCCAAAAATTGTGGTCTCTGTGGACAATGGTTTTGATCGGAGCGACCTTTCGTTCTCTCAACACTTCCTTCATGCATTACACAAATGTACAGTCCTGCTGGAGTCAATTGATGCTGCAGGGGCCAACCCTGAACTAGCGAATAAGATTGAACGGTTCCTAGTGCAGCCACGGATTGATAGTACCATTTTGGGCCGGCATCATAGTGCTGACAAGCTGGTTTCCTGGCAGACACTATTTGAGTTGTCTGGTTTCATACCGGTGCTGTTCAGCAATTTCACTGAGACACTGGCAGATTGCCTTCTGAATAGGGTACAGGTAAGAGGCTTCCATGTTGAGAGGAGGCAATCTTCACTAGTCCTGTTCTGGCAGCGTGATGAGCTTGCATCAGTTTCTGCTTGGAGGTGCTGATGGCCATTTACGTCACAGGCATGTTATCTTGTACTTGCCTTTTGCATTCCATATGAAGCATAATAATCCCAAACGGTTTGATATAATCTTTTAGTGATGTATTGGCTGTGTTTTTTTTTTTGTGCTCAATTACCTCAATTATTGACCAATTTCTTCTGAGTTGAGTTGGAAGTATTTGGATAACTGCAAATTCCAGTATAATTAGTTGTTTATGATTTGCTAACATGTTATTTGTTTGAGAAGCACGTGTGGCTTCTGCTTAAGATGGTTGTTCACTTGGCAATAAGGATACAAGTATAGAAAAATTTAGTACCCGCACCATTGGTATCCTTGCCTATATTGTTACTGCCAAATTTTTTGGTGTATCTATCTGGTCCAACTTGTTCATCTGTATGTGAAGTAGTGTGTTTGAAGCAGGTACTCATACTTACCTTGTTTACTTTATTCTGCAGTTGATTGCAAATTGAATGAACTATAATGTCTTGTCAATTTGCCAATAAGCTGATATGTGAAGGGGGGCTTAAATGGATATCTGAACTTTTTATTCCCAATCTGTTCTGTAAGCCATACATCCAGAAATATGCATGTTCTGTAAGCCAATAAGCTGATATGTTGTGAATTTGTTAGA
>JAMKQA010014400.1:0-16678 GCA_024699735.1 Posidonia australis
ACCTGACCGAGTTCAAAGTTGAGATTACATCTGATTTTTATGTATTATGTTTAAATATAGTAAAAAAATTATCATGTGGTTAACATACACAATTTTTAGGAAAATATTAAATCAAATACATATTATCAAATATAATGTCGATAAAATACATACTCAAATTTGAAATAAGATATAATTCGATTTAATTATGAGATTAAACATAATTGAATTGGATTAATATCAAAATAAATCGAATATAATGTCGATATAAATTTGATTTTTGATATCATATTCTATCCTTTATCGACATGTCAAACGAAATGCATTTAAATACAAAGACGACCAACATATACATGTGATGTGGGATTGGTCACCTGATCTGCTTAATTGTCTTGAACGTTGAGTAGAAGAAAATCAAGTCCGAATAAGTATTGTGTCTTAGGCGATTGACTTAGGAACACCCATGCGATCGTTTAGGTGAGTTATGCCATATCATTTGCGGTGAATGGAAAATATATGGTGTGGGATCAATCAGTCGATCTTCTATGAAGTCAAATGAGTACTAAGTATAATAAAAAATTATCATATATATTCGAATATAATGTCGAACAAATGTAAGTAACGACGTGTTGAATGAATAGATTTATATTATTGATTATGATATTGAATAATACATTGTATGATGTAGCATATAAGGGTAACGTAAAATACATGAATCATATGACATGCATATAGGTGTGTATTATTGGATATAGTGTCTAATAATACCTGATGTGATGCTTTATATAGAGGCAATATGAAATAGATGAATCATCTGTTAGGTATATGGATTTGTATTTTTGCATATAATTTCAAATAATACATGATGTGATATTGCATATAGTGGTAATATAGAATACATGTGATCTAAATATTGCATTATCGACAGCCTATGTGAGATTTAAATATATGTCACCATGTAGTAGGACCATCTTAGGAGGGGAAGGGATACCTTGTGTGTTGAGAATTGTTAACACTTTCTTGACTTTGCTCCGATGTGGACGAGTGAGTGTGGCGAATGAACATCTGGAAACTCCTCAAGCAACCTTTCTCCCTTCTGTCTCTATCTTTGTCTCAAGATTTCTAGTTGTATTTATCCAATTTCTATCTATTACAATCTTTTTCAACAAAGGAAGAAAGTCTTTATTTACAAGGAGGTTACGCGTCGTAATTCAAATATGAATATCATTTTTGAATTTTAAATTCAAAGTATCCTAGAGTAGTATATTTCGACAATATTTTTTGCCTTTGAAAATAGTTCCACTCTATATGCATGTGGTGGAATTTGTTGGGTAAGCACCTTTTTGTGCGACTGATTCAATAGATCAACTCTCTTATTGAGGTATGTTATTTGCGTATTAAGTTTAAATTTAATGACTTTAATTTTTTTATGGATTTGTGTTAGATTCGAAATTTCTTGATGTGGAGTTGCATGATGCTGAAAACATTTTTTTACCACTTGAAGTCATGATTCAACCATGGTTAGGTTTACTAGATGTCAGGGGAGAATTTAAAATAAATTAGAAATAGAGAAGGTCGTTTAAACTATTTCTTGAAACAAAAGGATTGATTTGTAATAAAGTGAAAATAGAGAAGGAATACATACAAATCACTCAAACCAAAATATCTCGTATATATCCTTATGGCTGGCACGTTCCTTCTGGCCCGGTCTCACCCACGAGATTCAAAGAACCAAAAAAGACACTTTCCCCAAAAAAAAAAAAACTTAAAAAAAACAACAGTTTATGCCCGTCCATCACTCGCTTTCTTGGAGCGCAAGAAACCCCTGCGGGCGCCACACCACCAATGAACACAACAAACCCCTAATCACCATTAAACAAATCCTTAATCTCCATGGTATAAAAGCCCTTACATCCCTTGCTCTTTCCTCCACCACAAAAACATCTCCGATCGAAAAACCTAAAGAAATCGTTTCAATTCCTCGTCTGCCATGAGCATGATGCTGAACAACTCTCGACTCGCTGGCGTCGTCCTCCGGCGCATGTCTCCATCGTTATGGACGATGGTCCCTGCGGTTCGCACCGCCGCCCGGGGCATGTGCTCCGTGACGGCCCCGTCGCTGAAAGAGGAGGAAGAAAAGGTAGTGAAGGTGAACGAGAAGGAGAAGGCCGTGGCTGCGAGCTACTGGGGCGTTGCGCCGCCCAAGATTGAGAAGGAGGACGGCACTCTGTGGAGGTGGAAGTCGTTCAGGGTAAGCAAAATGTCGTGCTTTTGGTTTGTTATCTGTGGGAAAAGATGTAAAAGTTGGGTTTTTTTATTTGGTTTTGGTGGTTTGGTTTGGTGTGTTGTAGCCAGGGGACACGTACAAGGCGGATCTGTCGATAGACCTGGCGAAGCACCATCTGCCGACTTCGTTTGGTGACAAGATGGCGTTTTGGACCGTGAAGGCGCTTCGTTACCCCACTGATGTGTTCTTTCAGGTAAAGATGCAAAGGATTTGGTCTTGTTTCCAAAAGTTGGCTCCTTTGACATGAAATCTCGGGGTTCTTCCTTTTGTTGTGCTCTTTCCAATGGGTTGTGTTCTTCGTGGAAAGCATGCATGCATTGGGCTGGTTTTTAGTAGTAGCGAATTTTGGATTCGTTGATTGAGAAAACTTTGTTTGGGTTTCGATCATATTTCTGATTTGTTATCACCTCTGTTTTCAGCATGATACATTGGGTTATAGGGAGGACGGACTACTCATTGGCAGCTAGTGATCTGGACTATCCACTGGATGGCCCTCATCTGATTTTGCAGGTTGCCAATATTGGCCGTCCTTTGTTGTGTGATTTTGAGGAAGTTGATACTTGAAAGGAAAAAAAAAAACTTTTACCGACAGGTATTGTTATACCTGCTTTTGCAAATAGTTGTTTGAGGTTAAAACCTTTGAGACTCCTAGGACGTGTTGAACGTTGTTCTTTGAATTGGTTTGTTCAGGTCAATAAACTCGTACTTATAATTGATTTTACATGTTCCTTTTGTCTTACGAAAGCCTGAAAGTTGCCACTCTTTTATTGTATTGATCACGGCTTGCCCTCAATTACTTGAGGTGATCAAAATGTTGTTTTCCACATAACAGAGAAGGTATGGTTGCCGGGCAATGATGCTTGAGACGGTCGCTGCAGTTCCTGGCATGGTAGGGGGTTTGCTGCTGCATTGCAAGTCTCTACGTCGTTTTGAGCACAGCGGTGGATGGATTAAGGCCTTCTTGGAGGAAGCAGAGAATGAAAGGATGCACTTGATGACCTTCATGGAGGTGTCACAGCCTAGGTGGTATGAAAGAGCTCTTGTGTTTGCAACTCAGGGTGTGTTCTTCAACGCTTACTTCGTCGCGTACCTCTTGACGCCCAAGCTTGCTCATAGAATGGTTGGTTACTTGGAAGAGGAGGCAATTCACTCGTACACGGAGTTCCTCAAGGAAGTGGACAATGGCAACATAGAGAATGTCCCTGCACCAGCAATCGCCATAGACTACTGGCGCCTTGCCCCCGATGCCACTCTTCGTGATGTTGTCATGGTCGTTCGTGCTGATGAGGCGCACCACCGTGATGTCAATCACTATGCATCGGTAATTTCTCTTTGCTAGATGAATTTTTTTTTTGTATGCAAACGTTACCAAGAAATCTGTGTGTATGAATGGTTATGTGCTTGTTTATTAGCTAACACGAGTTGCTGATTTGCAGGATATCCATTACCAAGGACAGGAGCTGAGAGAATCTCCAGCACCAATCGGATACCACTGAGCATTTGAAGAGAAGCTTCACCTGTTACTGACCTATTGTTGCCAATAAACTTGGTTCTATTGAATTTCCCCAATGCGTGAAGATGTATAATTTGTTCGGGTTTGAGTAGTTGGGAGTGTTCTTCAAAAAATGTGTTGATATATTCATTTGTCTTCTTCTGGTTTTGATGTAGTGAGGCAATGTGTTTTCTATCCGAGCGATTTCAGCAGACATTATGTTGTTCTTGCCGGTAGCGGAAATATTACTACATTTTGCTTTGAGACTTTTTGGTTCGAAATCTATGATGAAATAGTGATTGCTAAACGGAGTGCTGTATGAAGAAGCGCTGTTTGTTTAAACGGTTATCCACACGATGCTCTAGTTTTGATTGGTTACTTCGTATATAGAACTCGGCAACAGTGAGTTTCTATGGACTTCGGAAAATGTGTCGTTGGCTTTAACTCTCAAAACTGGTAGATTACTTATAAAATGTGGTGTGTGGCCAATGATTTTGGACGGAAATTATTGAACGTTGATTAGCGTTCTTGTCGAGTCCTTCATGTATTTTCGTCTAATCTCACGTTCGTTCTTTAGTGATAATTCTGGCCATTTTAGCAGCATTAAGTACATTTTTGGTCATCAAGCAAATTGATGGTCTGCTGCAGTCTTTCTTACAGATTGAATCGAGCTTGAGTTACAATAGTTCATTTGGCATTGCATTAAAAAAAAGTAAAAAGCTGGTAGATTTTGAACTCTGGAAACTAGAACTATTTCCGCAAGAGGGGTTTGATGGTGGTGTAAATTTTGATTTTTACTATTTTGAATGCAAAAACAATAATGTTTTTTATATTAAAAAAATAAATAATGTTTCTCTGTTATTGACCTTCTGCAAAATCAATTGAATAACCCGATTGATATATTGGGGTGAATTTGTCTCAATGATAGGGTAGACAAATTACATTGGCTTCCCACGACTGATAATTACTTTTCTGTGAAGAGTCGTTATACTATTTTGAATGATGGTGGTTCACATCTCTAATCACAAATAGTATATGAAAATGTAGGGTTCCCTTAAAAATAAATTTTTTTCTATGGTTGACTATTCATGATAAGATTCTCTTTAAAGAAAATCTTTTTAAAAAATGGTCGATCGAACCTATATCTTGTTCTTATTGTGGTGACATTTGTGAGAGTACTGTCCATATTTTTTCTAAGTCATTAAGGTATCTTGTCAACTTCAATAAGATATGCATTATAAGGAATAAACTTATTAGAGTTCAATTCCATTAGAAAAAATAAATAATGCAAACAAACAAATAAACCATTTATTTATTCTTTGAACTATAAATAAAAGTCTAATAGATTACTCTTTGAATAAATACAAATATTTAAACGGTAAATTACATGGATGTTTACAACATAGACATTAGTTCTACTCCTTTTGAATTCTTCCCTACAAATTCTCTCGTAAGACCTTTTGTAAATGGATTAATTAGATTCTCCTGACTTCTTACGTCGATTACTATGATCACACTGTTTTTGAGAAGATCAGAAACTAGTGCATGGTGGATTTGCCTAGTCCTCTTTTGTCCATTGTGTAGATCATTACTAACAGTGATTGTAGCCACTTGATTGTCATAAGAGATAGCAATGTCCGATATTCTTTCTTTGAACAGTGTAAGATCAAACAATAATTCTCTGTAATATTTTGTCTCTTTGGCTGTCATTAATGCATAAAACTCATAATCCATGAAAGATTTTGAGATGATACTCTACTTCTTTGACTTCCACAATATAACAGTTCTACCAAGTAGAAAGACCAATTCACCTGTGGATATTCTGTCTTTCTCTCCTCCCCAACTTACATCTGTGTATACTTCCATCACAGTGGGATATTTATTAAAGTGTAGAACATAATGTATGGTTTGTTTAAGGTAAACTATTACTCTTTTTATAACTAAATAAAGCACAACTCATTTGGTACATGACTATCACTCTATTTAGGAGGTTGCAGGTTTGAACCCTAATAGGTGCAGAACCTTTTTCTAAAAAAAAGGAAAAATTACTCTTTTCAATTAATTATATACATGAAACTTTTAACAGCTTTGGAAAACTATAACTGTCGTGTAGCTTTCCCATTGTTTTCCTCTAACTTGTGCACAGAGTCATACTGTGTGTATACTATTACTAAGTTAGAATATTTGTACTTTGTATGTACATTTTCAATATATTGAGACTATGTCAAGGTGAATCCCTCTATAATCCTCACTATCTTGATCTCTAGGATTACTTTTGCAAGTCCTTTGTCTTTTATGTTAAACTTTGATGTAAGAAATTTCTTTGTATCTTTCACAGCCTTAGTGTTAGTACCAAAGATATGCATATCATCGACATTAAGACATACGATCATTTTTCCTCCATTAGTAAATTTTGTGTAAATACATTTGTCAGCATCATTTACTTTATAGTCATTTGACTTTATCACTTTGTTAAATTTTTTATGCCACATCTTGGGAGTTTGCTTTAGCCCTTATCTTTGAAGCTTGCCTTAGTTCACATAGAGATCTAACTAATTTCGTTCTAGTCCTTGGACTACGAATCCTTCAGGTTAAATCATATATATTTCCTCAGTGAAGTTTCCATATAAGAATGCAATTTTTACATCTATCTGATGTATCATCATCTTTTGTATTGCAACTATTGCAATCAATAAGCAAATAGTGGAAATATGAGCTATTAGAGAATAGTCATTGAAATAATTGATGACTTTCTTTCATGCAAAACCTTTAGCAACCATTTAAGCCTTGCACTAGTCCAATGAACTATTAGCCAACATTTTCTTCTTGATGAACCATTTGCAATCAATTGCTTTTGAGCCGTCATGTAGATCCACTGACACCTATGTGTCATTAGCCATTATTGTGTATGAGTGTCAAACGGGTCGTGTTGTGTTGGTACGACACTATTGGCAGAGGCACGACTACTTAATCATGTCGTGTCATGCCAGCATGGTTGGTTTGGGCTTAGGCCATGCATGGCCCAAGGTGTTGGCTTTATTAGCCTTATCTTGATTTTGATGATAACAAAAGACTAATGTGCTTTATGAGAATATTTATTATAGAACTAAGGGCATTTTCGGCATACCGAATTTCCTCAATATACCGAAATATATGCAGATTAGAAAAATCAGAAAAGAAACCCAGAACGGCATATCGAAATTCTCCGGCATACCGAATCAGAGGTTTTCGGCATACCGAATTATTTTCGGTATACCGAAATGCTCGACCGTTGCACATTTCGGTCGACCGTTTTGATTTCGGCATATCAAACCAGTAGCCGTTGCTGAACGTTAGAGAGACGTTAGACACATTCTTACACCCATGTTTTCCTATAAATAGGCCCCCATTCTTCACCTATAAGAGCACCAATACTTTCTACTCACATAGAGCTTCAAGCTACTCAAGTTTCCAAGCATTCCACTCCTATCTCGTTAGAAAAACTCCTAAGGCAAGAGTGCTTCATTTTTATCCATCCACTTAGCCAAATTGAGTTTGGGAGATTGTAGAAAAAGAGTTGTAAAATCCAAGTGTAAAGGTTCTTCTCCGGATTGAGAGAAGGAAGCCGCGTTTTCTTGCGGAGCTTGACGAGGATTCGTCAAGGGTGTGCGGCACGATCTTGGCCTGGAACAAGGTCAGGTTAGTGAAATTCTCGAAGGGTTCTCAAGGAGTGGACTAAGCCGGGGAGGCTGAACCACTATAAATCTACTTGTGCATATTCATTGTCTCTCATCCCCTTTCTTTGTATGCTTTAACATAATATCAATTTCCTAGTTATATTTAAATTACTTGAAATATTGTAAATTGATAAACAAACTTTAAAATTTGTTATTATTCACTAAATCACTATTCACCCCCCCTCTTGTGAAGCCTAATGATCCTTACACAAGGTACGGGCTTAATCTTACTCATGTTGTGCTGTGCCTTGGGTCCAATTATACCGTACTTTCGTGCTTTATTTTCGTGTTCTGTTTCATGTCCTATTTCATACCTCCGTTCCGTGCCTTGTTTTGAGCCTCACTACTTTTTTGTCCTGTTTCATTTCATATATACATGTAATAGTGGGTTAACATTTTTAAAGTGCAAACTTAAAAAAAAAAGAGACTTTAAATAATATAAGAAAAATAGTAAAGTAATTTTTATTATTTAAACTTTAAATTAAAAAAACATTAAACATATTTTACATTAAGAAATAAAAATGCATTATAAATGTTACATTAAAAAGGTATAGCTTTAAAGAAAAAAAATACATCTCAAAGAAAAAAATACAAATATTCATGATGTTCAACTAAGACTTATGTTATCAAAATTATCAATCCGATCTTCTTGATTTTGTTAAAAGTGATGTCAAGTAAGTTTCCAATCCTTTACACACATTAAAGCTTTTAAAATATTAGCCTTCAATCTTGATCGTCTTTCATCTAAAATATCAACCTTCTATGCTAAAATCTTGTTCACAAACAACTGAAGCGACTGAAATAGTTAATAGACCTTTTGCCATAGTAGACAAAATAGGAAATGTCATACTTTGTTTCTTTCACCAATTTAATATATCAAATTTACTCATCTGGATATTCAACAAACAAATATTGATGATTTGTTTCATTTCATTAAATGTATGTGTGACTGTGCCCGACCCGGAGGGAGGGGTGGGAAGGAGATCACAGCCATGCCAAGATGGCAAATGCGCAAGGAAAGGATAGAAGAAAATGAAAAGGAGTCGCCACCAAGTCTTTTAAGGGAAAGACGAGGATAACCACAAAAAGATGAATGCATGGAATGCAAATGCGAAGGCTAGATGTCTGCTAACCAGATGATGGGTAAGGATTTCTATTACGCACGAGGAAGGTGTTAGGCACCCTTGTACGCCCGAGAGACTCGGTCTTTCTAGTCCTATTGCTTGCTGAGGGTTAGATGAGTGTTTGTTAAACCTGGATCATGCTCTAATCATGCTAATGTGTATGGATGTGACAAGACTAAATGAATGTGCAAGACGATGTGTGAAAATTGCGAAGAAATCCACATGAAATCATGAGAAAGTCGTCAAAATCAAAAAGGGGGAAAATAATCCGTGGTAGGGACAAATGTCGACCCACGGGCCTGTTACTGTACGCCCTGAGGCGATGAAATCCAAATCAAATCATAAATTTGAAAGGTAGGATTAAAGCCAATCAAATCGGATAATAGATAAGAAACTCTAATGACAAAGCGAATCAGAATCATGTAAAAGGTCATGAAAATCAAAAAGGGGAAAATAATCTGTAGTGGAGACAAATGTCGGCCCTCAGGCCTGTTACTGTACGTCCTGGGCGATGAAATCCAAATCAAAGCAAAAACATGAGATGTAGGATCAAAACTAGTTAAATCGGATAAAGGATGAGAAACTCTGAAGGTAGAGTGAAGAAAGAAACCATGGATGAAAGGCATGGGACGTCGGCTCGCTAAATAAGGATAAATAGGGAAAAAAAGATAAAAACTGCAAGGATAAGTGCCTAAATATGCAAAAACCCTGGAGAATAGCTTAGACATGGACAATGCAAGGCTAAATGCAAAGAATGAGGTGTATGCTCATGAATTGGGGCACATAGGGGCAATTTGGTCATTTCCCCTAGCCAGATGTGACAAGTGCTTGCATGGGAATGATGCATGGCCTAAGATATGTCAAAATATATGTTAAATGTCTGGATAATGTCATTTGGAAGAAACCAAAGAAGAAAAATCATCAAAAGGATATAAACACAATAAATGACAAACATAGGGACTAAAACGTAAAATTCATTAAAAGAGTGAGAAACTGGATGAAAAACAGGTTCATGGTTCTTATTCTGACATGCAATTGATAGGTCTAGTGTCAATGTGGCACAAGGATGCAAAAATTGCACTTGCATCATTTCCTGAAAATTTAGGGACTAAAGTGTAAAATTTACATGAGTGTAAATGCAGCCAAAATACGGGGAAAACGGTCAAATCTCATTCAAAACAAGATTTTCAAGTGGACTCTGTAATTAAATGCAATACAAGGGTGAAAAATAGCCCAAAATATGATGGAAAACATTTAAAAACATTAAATGAGGAATTTATAAATAATCTAAGGGTCAAAATATAAATTTCAAGTTCAAAAATGCTTTAATGTGAACTCAGGGGCCTTTATGCAAAATTCCAGGATCTGATGGGATGAAAACTCAATTTTATTGATCATCAATGCAATTTTTAGAATGTTCAGGGTCTAGAAAGTAAATTCTGCTGAGAGAAATGATTTCAGAAACATTCAAGGACTTAAATATAAATTTCCATGACTTAAATGTGATAAAAACCCATTTTAATGATTATTTGTGCCATTTTGAAAACATTCAGGGCTCAGAATGCAATTTTCACAGAGAAAAACTTGTTTCAAAAACTTCAGGGACCTAAATGTAAATTCCTGGACTTAATAGTGATGAAAACATGCATCAATATGTTAAGAATTAGAAGATGAACTCTTCAAGGGACTAAATGCCTATTTCATTGATAAAATAAAGAATAAAAATTATTTTAAAACTGTAAGGACTAAAATGCAAATGTCTGGACCCATATGCAATAAGAAAGGACTGAAATGTAATATGTAAAGGACCTAATTGGAATAATCAAAAATTAACCTGAATGGGCCATAAATGGCCCATTCGAAGATCGCCGGAGATCGCCGGCGCTCTACTGCCGGCGGTCTTTTCTAGCGACCATCCAGAAGCTTCACCGGATCGCGGAAGGCTGCGGGAAGATCGGGGTACCATCGTGGCGGCACGGCGAGGCTTCGGGAGGCGATGACGAAGCTTGGGGAGGTCTGGAACGTTCCCCCCACCTCGAGCTCCGGTGAGGTGGTCGGCGGTAGTGGCTGGAGCGGCGCAGGGGCACGAATCGACGGTGGAGCGGCTCGGCGATTCCCGGGACGTTCAGGGGAGTCTTCCTGGACGATCGGCCAGGAGTGGGGAGCGTCGGTGTGGCTGGAGCTCCTCGCGACGGCGAGCGACGGTGGCCGGTGGCGACGGCGGTCGTACGGCGCTGAGCAGGGGCATCTGGCGTTGGATTCTCCAGGGAGGAGGAGGAGGAGAGTAGAGGAGAGGGAGAGGAAGAAGAAAGGGGGAGGAGAAGGCTCCCTAGGAGCCTGGCCGGACTAACAGGGTCGCCGACGATGATGAATCCATCGCCGGTGGAGGGATAGAGGGGTGCGCCTGGCTCCCTGGCGGCGCGACCTGGACGCTCGTGGAGGTCTGACATGCATGATTGAATTGAAGAGAGGTGAGTGGAGGGTACCTGTGTGGCTGTCCGCGGGCTCCGGCTGCGTTTCTCCTCCTCCGACGGCTCTGGATCGCCAGAATGGGCTCTAGCTGGTAGGATCCTTTGCTATATCTAGTATGTGCTTCATATTGCTCAATGTCACTGTCTTCCCATAAGGCAACTCCAGGACCACTTGGCTAACACCCTAGACCTTTGATAGCATGTGGTTCACCATCTCCACTGTCTCGTATATTATTGTTGGTTGATAGGAAGAAAACCATGCTTGGTTATTGTGAACGTGGGATGTAGTTCAAGAATCTAGTCACCAATTGATTTCGTTGTTTTTAGCATTCACGTGTCTAATCATTGTCATGATGTTGTTCCTTGCATCTTACAATATCATCTGTAGTGTTCCATCTTTCCGCACTTGAAACACACATTGGCCTCCTTGGTCTTCTTCTTGAAATCTAAAGCTTTGACATCTAAGTTCTAAGGATTTGGCTTCTTTTTCCTCTAATTTGACATACATATCTTGCCTTTAGTAGCATGGTTTGATTGCTTATCTACCTTGGATTCTAACAAAGAAACAACATTAGTCAAAGTTGCCTAGTTGGCAATCACGTCATGTTTCTTCCTCTATTTTGCATCATCCTCAATCCTTATGAATCGCAACAAATTGTTCATCGTAACTTTTGTCTTCTTACGATTTGTATTAGTGGCGAAGTGAGTCTAACATGTTGGTAGTTTATTCAAGATGCATCTTGTGGATACAAGATTTTTGACATTGCATTGCTTCATTTACACTCTCTTGGTGTCTCTTTACTTGCATTTGACTCTTTCACTCTACTGATGTTAGAGTTGTTGTCATCGCTCCTTTTGATTCACTTTTGCTAGCCCTCAAAACGCGTGGAGAGATTTAATGTGAATGCAGGTTCAACTATCTTAGAATAATGTCAACATTGCTTGCGGGTACTTTTGTCAATGAACTTTTTCTTCTTCTTTTCCTTGCAAAAATAAGACTAAAATTTGCAAATTAATAAGGTGTAGTAAGGATATAAAAATAAAAACTAAATAACATGAAATAAATGAAAAAAAATACTAACCCAAGGGTTTATCTTGTCAAATAATACTATATGTAATGTGTAGACACCCTGATTTTGAGGTAACTCATAGATAAACATTCCAGATGTTGCTTTGGATGTGGCAAACTCAATCCCAGCAGCTAAACCTATAGCAGGCTCGCAGCCCAATTAGAAATCCAGACAGGTAGGGGAGAGCACCAAGGTAGAGTAGCAATATTGAGCACCTAGCTAGAGCACCAAGAAGGACCACAAAAGTGGAGCACCTAGTTAGAGTACCAAGATGGCGCACCTACCTAGTGCACCATCCTGGCGCACTAAGCTCGCGTACAACAACTTCTGAGGCTACTGGCTGCTGACTTTCCACCTCCCATGTTTGTAACCTTCACCAGCGAATATGCCATGGAATCTACGCCAGGCTCTTCGTTTACGAGGCTGCCTGCATTCCATGGGAGTTACCCTTGCAAAATCCTATTTAAGGACCCCTATAGGCAGCCATTTGGAGGGCTTGATCAAGCTATCCACTTATTCTCTTGAGGACCTAGAGTGAGCTATCTACTGATTCCAGCAACCCAATCTCGTTTTCTTGAGCATTCCCTTGCATTCTAAAGCATCTCCAGCTTTTCCAAAGCAACAAGGATCATATTATCTTGTGTTTTCTAAGAAGGAACACCTTGGACAAGGTAGGTTCCTCTCCTTTCTTTACTTTTAATCTTAGTTCTTGCACTGAATATAACAGGCCTTGAACTTCATATATAATCTAATTTGTTGTTATTTACATGAGAGTTTTATGATAAGATGCTCGTTTCATATGCAAGATACTCTACATGTAAAATCTATATGATAAAAATCTGCATTATGTAATTCTTGTGAGTTGTTTTTCTTTTCTGTTTCTTTACACAAGGAACCATGATTCATGAACATGTATGCTAGGAAATAAGCATCAAATATAATCTCTGTATATTTACCATTTGCTTATGGTTGTTAAGTTTATCCATTCATTTCCTATCTTTTAGAATCCCTTGCAAGTATTTCAGCCCATGATTTGCATGATTTGGAACCAAATAATAAAAGATTTTCATTTATTTGTATCTTATCATGTTCCAGTTGTTACCATCTGCATAACTGATCTAAAGAAAATCATTGATCTCTGAAATCTAGACCAGATTCTGAATTAGACTGCAGTCTGATTCAAGATTTCTGGGGAGCACCATTCTGGAGCACCAAACTGGCGCACCAGAGTGGCCCACCAAACTAGAGCACCATTCTGGTTCTGTCACACCATTCTGGAGCACCAGTCTTGTCAGAGAGCAGATCACCCTGTTTGCATCTCAGCTGCATGGTTTCTCGGATGATTTTGACTCTGATTTCCCAGGTGTGGATTCTCTGATATTATATGTCTTTGCAAGCATGTTTTCAGCTTAAGATGATACTGTTTTAAGACTTCTTACACTTTGCATACTTAGCCTATTGTTGAAATCTGGTAGGCTGATTGCCCCATGAACTCCTATATGGAGATTCTTATGCATCAGCCCATGATCCAGGCAACATGGCTGAATCTTGTTGCTTTTATTTATCTTGATAAGGGTGTGATCTTGTGTGAGGCTTGCAGTCCTTGAGCACAAGGTCCATATATCTTCTCATGCTTGGATTTTCCTATATATTCAAATTGCATTTCTTGAGTTTACAAGGACTTTGCAATGCATTACATTCTGGAACCCATTATATTACATGACATTGCACTGCATGGCTTTCTGGTGTTTTCCTTGGCACATCTTTCTGGCCCCACTAGAGCACCTAGGTGGCGCACCAGACTGGAGCACCAGTCTGGCGCACCAAACTGGCACATCAGCCTGTTTTTCAGTAGCACACAACAGCTTTTCGCATGATGTTTAGCATGTTTTCCCGTTTTGATTTGCTTCTGGTTTTCTCTGGTTTTCTTCCTTGATATATCAGGAAGACCCAATTCTGTTTTTAGCTATTTTCATGCATGGTTTACCATATTTTGCATATAATAAAGTAAGGATGAAAAAGCACTCGAAATTCTTAAATCTTAGATCTTATTTATGCAATATCCTTGCACCGATGCTTGACTCGCTATACGAGTGATCCTTCTGAGCATTAGGACACACCCCACATCCCATGCACTCCTATTTAGCATAAGACACCACTCACTTAGCATAGCATTGCATATCGCCTTCGGGCTTACAGAAAAGGCTGAAAAGCCGATATTTCATATAAGTAAATGAGAAATCTATAAAAAGACCGATTTTTCGGACGTACGAGGGTGCCTAATACCTTCATCGTGCGTAACAGGGATCCTTGCCTAATTTTTTGGTTTGTGACCTTCTTTTCCATTGGCTTACTGCATGATTTGAATGTTTTAAGCTGTTTTCCTTATCTTCCGTTTTTAAACAGACTAGGTGGCGACTCTTGCACTTTTTTATTATTTTTTGCCGTGACTTTGCCGATCCTCGTGTATTTGGCCTTTCGCGCCAAGCCCTAAGGCTGTCGTCGGCATGGTTACATAATGCCTATCTACGAATGCATAAAATTGAAATGCAATATTATAAAAAAAACCCCATTTTCGTGGAATATATGCACTTCATTATGAAGTAGTGGTGGTCGCAAACAGAGTTGTTGGAAGAAATCTTGAACTCTTTGCTCTTCACACAATTTTTCTGAGGACTCTCTTAGCTTCCTCACGAATTCTCTCTCTTTGATTTCTCTTTATTTTTCCGTTAAAGTTCCTTTCCAAATTTCTATCGGAGTTCCTCTCTTCCAATTTCCATCCCAATTGCACCCCCTTCCCTCAAAGGTTGAAGTCTTAGAGTGTTTATAAAGGCGTGGGAGGATCAATGGAAGGTAAGAGCCTCAAAATTGACAAGGTAGTCTAGCCATTGCTAGCAATTTCCAATTTTGAAGTGTAAAATGTGTACATAGTTGCGTTCTTTGTAGAACGCAACACATGCTACGTTGTACATCTCCATATGTCTAGCCACATTAATGAAGGATTTTTCTCCCCATCAATGGAGAATAAAGCACATTAAAGCTTGATTAAGTCAATGCACGATCGATGGGATTAGACACTCTGATTTCGCGGTAACTTGCTAACAGTCTCCTTCAAAGGAACCTACTCCTGCGAAATGAGGGTGGTTAGACACCCTGATTTCGTGGTAACTTGCTAACGGTTACCTTTAGAGAAACCTACTTTAGTTACTGTAACCATGTCGATGACAACCTCGTGCTTGGCACGAATGACCAAATGCGCAAGACCAGCGAAGTCACGACAAAATAATAAAAATAATGATAAAAATGCGGGAGTCGCCACCTAGTCTATTTAAAAACGGGAGACGAGGAAAACCCTTTTAAAACGTTAAAACCATGCAATAAAAATAGAGGAAAGGTTATCATGAACCAGAGAATTGAGTCAGGATCCCAGTTACGCACGAGAAAGGTATTAGGCACTATCGTGCCCCCAAAAAATCTATCTTTCTTGAGTTTCTCGTTTACTTATTTGAAATGTTGACTTTTTAGCCAGTTTCTGTACGCCCAAGGGCGATATGCAATGCGACTCTATATGTAAGTGGTGTCTTATGCTAAACTTGGGTGGATGGATTGTAGGATGTGACCTAATACTGTGAAAGGTCACCCAAGTTGTGGATCAAACACTGGTGCAAAGTTATTGCACAGATATGACCAAAGATCTAACAATACCGAGTGACTTTCGTCCTCACTTTGCTATATGCAAAAGTTAAGCTACCATGCATAAAGATAGATGAAAACAAACTGGAGTCATCCTGATATATCAAGGAGGACACCCAAAGAAAACCAAAGGCAAAGTAAATCGGAAATCATACTAAATACCATGCCAAAAAGCAACTTTGTGCAGTGAAAAACAAGTAGGTGCGCCACCTATGTGTTCTACTTATGTGTGCTAGATTAGCGTGCCACTGAAGTTATATAAAATCTTGCAAATGTGCATAAAACCATCAGAAAACGCGTCATAGACATCTAAAACACCTGATCACATGTGAGTGTGTTTCCCCCATTTCCACGAGATCATAAAGGAAAGAGGAAACCAAAGAAAACAAGATATGGGTCTTGTGCTCAAGGGTAACATGCCTCACACAAGACCATACAACCCTACTTTGATAAAAGCTAATGAATCCTAGCTATGCTAGCTGGGTCTGGATCATAAACTGAGGCAAAAGAAGTGTACACCGAGAGTCTTGAAAAGCCACCAGTTCACTAAATCCAGGTAATAAGCTAACTTCACTAGATGCAAAACTAATGCAAACAGGGTCACTATATGCTAAAAGCTTGCAAGCAAGAACATGACAAATTAGAGATCAAACCCCAAAAAGATCAAGACCCAAAACAAATAGGAAAGTATGCAAACTATGATGCAAAATCTGCTGTTTACATCCTGTGACCAGGCTGGAGGTCCTCTAGAGGCTAAAGCAAAAGCAGAGGTGGCTGCAATAACAGGGGCAGACACAAAGGAGGAGTGTCCGGAGGCGGGAACGTCCTCCTGGACGGCAGGGGAAA